>NW_006494910.1:7906222-7936422 GCF_000471905.2 Amborella trichopoda | reverse complement strand
GTACTGTTGGACTAAAAGTAACCAAACTAGAACTACCCGACGCATTAGGTAAAAGTAAGACCGACCGGACGTAAGTAGTTAGTAAGTAGACCCTACGGACAATAAGAAAATAAGTACTATCTCTCTCTCTCTCTCTCTCTCTCTCTCTCTCTCTCTCTTTCTCTCTCTCTTTTCTCCAAAATCTCTAAAAATTCTTGTCAACTTCTCTTCGCAAATAAAAATGGTGTCAGAAAGAAAAATAAATTGAAGGCATCAATCAAAGTAAATCTAAAGAGTGACGACTATCTGAACTTCAAAGGGTCTATAGTGGAGAAACGAAATTGAAAGTCCATAGAGATTTTGAACACTCAGCGGGCAATATCTCATATAGTCCAAGACACTAGTTTGTTCAAAAACTTCAGGAATACTCTCATTTGAGTTGTGACACAAGAGTTAAGATTGCAAGATGAAAAAGCATTCGATGATTCCTCATCTTGAAAGTCCCAAGCAGAGGCTCGGCAAACTTATATTTGAATGAAATTCAATCTAGATTTAGCTTAATGACAAGTCTTTGAATACTAAAAAAAAATCAACAAATGACAAAAAGATAAACTATATCATACTCAAATGGATTGTGGTATATGGTACTCAAAAAGTTACTTCCATTAACTATTTCATCTAACACTATGGAACTTCTATACGACATATTTGTCTTCATGAATGCCCTTAGATAAGCAATCCCTTGAATCTGAATGTGATGGAGAATAAAAGTCTTCTTTTTGTGTATTTTTATTCAATTTCAATTATGTATATTGTAGTTTTAGTTTTAGGGTTTATTTCTAGGTTTTTAGGATTTCTAGGGTTTTTATTTACTATTCACACATTATTGTTCATGTATTATTGTTCGCGCATTACTGTTCATGTATTACTATTCACGCTTTACTATTTTAGAGTATTAAATATTTACTTGAATCTCAAGTTAAACTAGGGTTTCATTAGCTTATAAAAAGTTGAATGTCATAGTTTACAACATATGTTATTGGAATAGATTTTATTTTATGAAATAAGAAAGTTCTTCTTTTATTGACTTGATTTGCAACAATATTCTTTCTCTCTTCTTGCTGATTTTACTTGTTTAAGGTTCAGAAGAATGGTAGATTCAATTTTTCACTTTTGTCCCTGCATCAAGTGGTATCATGATGGTGAGCAAAAGTCTTCTTATTGTGTATTTTTATTCAATTTCAATGATGTATATTGTAGCTTTAGTTTTAGGGTTTTATTTCTAGGGTTTTTAGGATTTCTAGGGTTATTTATCTACTATTCACAAGTTATTGTTCATGTATTACTGTTCACGCTTATTGTTCACGTGTTATTGTTCACATGTTACTGTTCACGTTTTACTATTCACGATAGTTTTTGAATTTTGGTATTGTTTTAGGATATTTTAGAGTACTCAATATTTACTTGAATCTCAAATTAACTTAGGGTTCCATAGGCTTATAAAAGGTTGGATGTCATAGTTTAGAGTAGACGTTATTGAAAAAAATTTTATTTTATGAAAGAAAAAAATTCTTATTCTCTTGGCTTGATTTACAACCATGTTATTTCTATCTTCTTGTTAAGGTTCAGGAGAACAGTTGATTCTCCTTGCATTAAGTGGTATTAGAGCATTGTTCGAGGACGGCTGAAAATTGCGATGGCATGTCGTGGAGGTCTTAACCGTAATGATGCCGATCTGATCGGTCTATGCAAGGAAATCAACAACTTGATGGAAAAGGTTACCAAGCTATTGTTGCCCAAGCGATGCCAGCAAAAGCGTGCATTAAACGAAGAAGAATCTACAGGGATAAATCCAAATTGTGAGGATTTTTATGGAGAATGACACAAAGCAAAGTCGGACTCAGAGTTGGAGCGGAATAATAAAGTTGCCTTCGACCACCCGTTCTATGCACGCACTCCGTGTTAGGAGTCTCATGCTCGGGAGAATAAATCATGAGATTTAGTTGATCTACATGATTTGAAGGAAAATGAGGTTGGTCTTGGTGCAGGTTGTATCGAAAGTCAAAAGGTCGTAGATTGGGATCTGCCACCAATTTTCGATACATACTTAGATGATGAGCAAAATTTTAGAAGAGATCAAATAGCTGATGGTGATCAAGATTTCGTGGGTGAACCGATCTTCGACGTAGAAAAAGGTGGAGATTTGGAACATCTATGAGATTTAGGACATTGGAATTAGAGTAGCGCAGTGGAAGTATGATCGACTCAGAATCAACAAATTGTGGCCTTAATTTCAGAAAGTGATTAAATAGATATTGAGAAAACCTCTAAAGGCCTGAAAATTGAGTTTGGAGTATTTTATATGATTTCCAATGGGAGTTCATGAATAATTAAATTTGATAAAATCCCTGTCATGACCCATTTCCTGAGGAATTTTTTTACCTGGAATAGTATTTAAGCCAACAAAGAAAAAGAAAGTTGAATAACATAGTTTTGATGTTGAGTTCATCTTAACACACTTCAAAACTTGATGACGAGTTTTCTCTAACAAAGGGAGAATGATGGAGAGCAAAAGTCTTCGTATTGTGTATTTTTATTCAATTTTAATAATGTATATTGTAGTTTTAGTTTTAGGGTTTATTTATAGGGTTTTTATTTATTTTTATTGACTAGTCACACGTTATTGTTCATGTATTACAGTTCATGCATTACTATTCATGTGTTACTGTTCATGTGTTACTATTCACACGTTACTATTGATAGTAGTAATTTTAGAATTTTGGTATTGTTTTTGGAGTATTCTAGAGTATTAAGTATTTACTTGAATCTCAAGTTAAATTAGGGTTTTATAGGCATATAAAAGGTTGGAAGTCATAGTTTAGAGCAAATGTTATTGAAATAAAATTTATTTTATGAAAGAATAAAGTTCTTTTTCTCTTGGCTTGATTTACAACCATGTCATTTCTCTCTTCTTGCTGATTTTATTTGTTTAAGGTTCAAGCGATCGGTAACTTCAATTTCTCACATTTTCTCCCTGTATCAGAATGTCATCACCTGGAGGCCTTCTTACACCTACATTCTCTAGTTGTATAGACAATATGCTAGATATGGACTACAAGTGTCTTGTAAAAGAGCGAACGTATTTGTTGAAAGGTGTGGAATTTTAAAGGTCCATTTGGGTACCTGGAATAGACTATTTAGGAGAAGGTTATCTAGGTATTAGGCCCTTATCCCGTATTTGGGTAAGTGCATGGATAGTACAATGTCGCAAACAAGCCAATCCGCATTTTCTACGCAAAAACATAAATAACAATAGTCCACCCAAAGTGGTGGAATAAGCCACTCCAAGATATTTTGAATAGCAGACAAACCCTATCCCAGAGATGGACTAATTCTAGGAAAAGCCAACTCTAGTATAAGCTTATCTCTAGGACATGTCTAATCCATATACCCAAACGGACCCTAAGAGAATTTGCTGAGGAGATCTAATGTTATAAAATATTTGTAATGATAACAACAACCATGCTTTTTATGATACTGAAATTCTTGAAAGAGAAGGCATATTGGGACTAAAAATATCAAGCTTTTGCATCATGAGCAGATCCGGTGATGAACCACAACTATAAATTGCATCACTTCATTGCAAATGTAATATTATGTTATAAGTGGCCATTTTTTGCATTTGTTTCATCATTATCTTTTATTCTTAAGAAGTAGACTTCAACCCAAGGAAAATTGTTTCATGCGGGCTGGTCTGCAGGTGGTTCATCTAAAAACAAGTGTAAGTATTCTTAATATAATTATTATTCTTAGTTTTTTAATTTTTTATTATATTTATAATCTCCATATTAAGGGTTATGCGGGTTGGCCGCATAGAAACCGTGTCCTTAACACAATGCACTTGCTTTCTTTCAACGGAACTCCGCTTATAGTACGCTCTCACCTCTGCTTTGGCTCCACTCTCTCTCAACAATTTTGGATGGAGCGCCTATAGTATGTTCCTGTGGGAGTATAGTGTATATTAATTTTTTTCAGGTAAAACTATTTTATTTGAATGTTTTATCCAAGTGGAGTAACCATATAATTATTTTCAAACAAAAAAAAAATACAGTTTTAGCTCTTCCGCATCTAGATTTTGCCCATCAATATTTTCATATTCTTTATTTATTCTCGATATTGTTATTCATTTTCAGGCACATAGCATATTAAATTTAAAAATTATCATGAGGTTGATTGCTACATTTAAGAGGCTTGTGGCCAAAATTTAGGGCCTTAAAGATATTTATACCTCTAGGTTTATCCGAAGGAGTAAATGAGCAGTATACGCTCGCGGGGATATCTTTTGGCATCATACGCCCTCGCAACGTGGCAATTATCTTCCCTGAAGCAACCTCGAATCGCTTCGTAACATAAGCTCGTTCTCTCCATTCAAAGAAGAAAGCCCGTTCCGTAGAACCTCTGTAATTTAGGGCAAGAACTAGGGCATGGCGGAACCCAAAAGCGCCTCTGGTTCTGCCGATTCATACATTGGAAGCTTCATAAGCCTCACCTCCAAATCCGAGATACGCTACGAAGGAGTCCTTTTTAGCATCAATACTGAAGAATCAAGCATTGGCCTCCAAAATGGTACTTTGATCTCTCAAAACTCTATAAAATGCTGATTTTTGTGGAAGGATGCGCTCATTGACCTTGCTTTTTCGGCATTTTTCACTAGGGTTCTTTTGAGGTATTATAATGTGAAGGTTTTGAATTTTTGTTTCGTTTCTTTCCTTTGAATCTTGTGGCTGTGTTCTTATGGATAGACACTCTTGTGTTTTGTGTTTTGTGTTCTGTGGAGTTGATTTGTTGTTGCTCCTTTCCCCGTCTGGTAAGTATAATATGTTGATACTCATGGTTTAATATGCTCCGAAATCTTATCTATCTATACTTTACTCTTATTTGCTTGATCTATGCTGATTACTAGCCCGTGTATTTTTCTTTGATTCTTTGAATTTTGGTATAAAGTGTTGATTTCCATGGCTTAATCTGCTCTTTAATCTTTCCGGAATTCCGTAATTTCTGGTGTGTTCTTTTTTGAGATATTTATATAAATGAAAAAGTTTATATAGAATTGCAACCTTAAAATGTAGAATTACAGATGCACCTCAAAAATCCATCGGAAAAGGTTGTTATAATGTTGAAAAACTTTCTAATTGATCATCTCAACATTGAGATGTATGAATATGAGAATAAAAAAGATTTTGACTCCCAAAAATAATGCATCTTGCAACACATTATCTAGACCGTCCATTTTCAAGATTTTCATAGGTTTCTAGCTCTACTTGATTTTAACCATTTTTGGAGTTCAAAATTTTATAATTGGATATGAAAATAAATTTTAGATAATCTTAAGAATTTTTACACCAAAATTCCATGTCATGATAAAATTTAAAGGTGCACCTTAATTGGATCGTTTAAGGTTGCAACCTTATAGAAACCATACCCTTATATAAAAGATTGCATCTATCATTTTCTTTGTCTTGTTTCTTGATAGATGACAAATAGGAATTGATTAACATTCAATTTGCAAGGGTGTGCATCCTAAGGGGAGTACACTTTGTAAACTACAGAGGTGCACCTTAATTCCAACATCAAAACAACCTTTTTCGAAGGATTTTAGAGGTGCACCTTAATTCTACATTTTAAGATGTGAACCTTATATAAACTGTTCCGTTTCTAAAATCTTTTTCTCTTGCTGAAATATCCCCTTTCTAAAATCCATCCTCTATTGACATCAAGGTTTCAAAAAAATATGCTAGGTGGCCAGCGTGGCGCTCAGTGCCCAATGTCTAGGCCGGCGCCCAAAACCTCAGGCTCATTGTAGTACAAAATTCCCTCAGCGCCCAGCGCCCAGCGCCTAGGCCGGCGCCCAAAACCTCAGGCGCATTGTAGTACAAAATTCTTTAGATAAATACATATATGTGCTGTCTAAAGTCGAAATGCACATACATGTACATATTTGTGTGAATTTTGTAATTTATTGCATTTGAAAATATTGTAGCATGCTTTTTTATATACCAACATATGACATATCACATGTTAAAAATAAATTTGTTCAAAGTTTCAAAATTCTAATCATATAAATTTTTTAAAGAAGTTAATAGTCTAAATAGGCTTATGTATTGGTAATAGTCTCCCACTCTCCATATTCCATAATAACATAAACTCCAACGCTCCAAGTTTTCAATAGACTTAAAGAAGTATAAAACCAAACAACAAAATAGTAAAAAATGCGAAAAGTCTAACATTCAAATGTCTAAAGTCTAAACCAAGATGGCGCAATAAAGATACTACAAAAGAAGGGAGATGACATTTGCGTTTCTCCAATCATCATGAATAAGAATCAAAATTAACATCGTTGTCGCTTGCATCTGCATTGGAATCTAGGCTTTCATCATCAGAATCGTCACCCTCTTCAACATATTGCTCTTCTTCATCAGTTTCTTCGGAATTTGCCTCCTCCTCCTCCTCTATCACCCTCTCCCTTTGTGAGTGTGAAGTGCCAATAGCAGTCATTGCTCAAGTGGTTCTACTAGGATAAAAAAGTTGGACCCGAAGCCTCCTTGACTATTTCCTAGGTCAACTCTCCTCCTCAGTATTAGGGTCCTCAACTAGCCAATCAGAAGCATTCTCCCTATCTTTAGAAGCTTTGGGATCCTTCTTTTGCTGGTTAGATTTCTCCTTGAGCCTTCGATTCTCTCTAACAAACACCAAGTCAATGAACTTCCTTTGTTCAAGCCTATTTCTTCTTTTTGTATGCACCTATAAGAAAAAATACATGATTACTGGACTACTAGTGTACTACTATTACTAATTGACCCATCTATTAGTAATGTATATATCATATGTTAATATGTTTGTATCTATTATTTTCTATGAATCTATAGTGGAAAAATGAACTTGTAAACAAGAAAAGAATGTAAAATACCATCTCGAACGAACTCTAATTGCGCTTACAACCAGACGAGCTAGTTGTCAAACAAACTCAAGATCCGAATAGCCATTTTCCAGATGTGTGGAGTGCTACTCCCATGTTTTCTCCACCATTGGTTAATTTAGGTATTCAACATTATTGTACAAAATTTTAGGAACTTAAAAGAAAATTTTCAAACAAAAATACAAAACATATTATTATTACTTGGTTTCGATTCGCTTCTCTGCCTTATTGCCATATCTTTCTCAAATGACATTAAACTTGTACAAAATGAGCTCTTCAGTTGATATCTTATCTTGGATATTTGGATCGGGAACTAATCTGTCAAGGCATTAATTAAAACCATCTATAATTGTATCTTTTGCCTCAATATGAGCAACAATATAAAAGAACTTGGGGTTCAAGTTGTAACCCATTGCATGTAATGGTCGATGGAGCTGCCTATCACACTTGGCATCTATAATCGACCAAATTAGACCGTACTTGGGCTCATCATTGCCCAAATTCTTTGCAATCTCCTTCTTAGCTCCTTCAAGTGCATCATATATAAATGCCATAGAGGGCTTATCAGCATCAACCAAGCTCAAGAGCTTCCCCAAGTGTAGAAATACTAGTATCACTTGCTTTATCCCTTGCCAAAAATAGTTTGAAGGAATAATATCCTGTGCTTTCTTTTCCTTCGCATCTCTAGACCACCTACACCTGCTCCAATCCTCTGAAGCAAACCGAGTCCTCAATGAGATCCTCCTTTTATACATGCTTTGTAGACTAAGGTAGGCAGTGGCAAATCTAGTGACCTCGGCCTCACTACGTCCCTCGTCTTAGTAAACTTGCACATCATGTTGAGGGTAATAGTGAGACTGTATATTAAGATTGTAACCTCCTTAGCTTTAGAAAGAACTCCTTTAATTGTAGGCATATCACCAATGGCCTCATGCATAAGATCTATGCAATGTGCAGTGCAAAGAGTCCAAAATATGCGAGGTCTTTTTTGGCGGAGCACATGACCTGCAACTATATTAGGAGCATCATTATCTCCTATTACTTGAATTACATACTCCTCCCCAACCTCCTCAATTTCAGTATCAATAAAAGAAAATATATAACGAGCATCATGAACATCATCAGAAGCATCAATGGATCGCAAAAAAACTGTACCCAAGGGACAATTTACCAAACAAATCTATGATACTCCTCTTATCACTCCATAGATCGGTCATTACAGAAACCTCAAATTGAGCCCACCCATCCTTATTGGTCTTGAGATATTCCTTAGTATGCTCAACTTCTTTATTCAATATTGGCTCGCCAAGTTCGTAAAGAGTTAGGCCTTTCAACCTTGGTCCAATTGTCCAATTGCTTCCAACATTGTATGGAAGCTATTTAAGTAAGCGGTACTAAAATAAATGCTCGCATGGTAAAACCACTGAGCAATATATTGAACCACCCGGTCTTTGTCTTCCTTCTTAAATCTATTTTCACTTGTCATTTGCCCTTCCCCTTACCCTTCCCTCTCTCAATTACTGTCTAGCGTTAGATGTAAATAAACTATCAATAGTCCCGCCATTTCATACGAGGTCTCTTAGACCCAAAAGCCCTCTTACTCTTGGAGCTCTCAGTTACAACCATGCCTACCTTGTCTTCCCCGTCTTCATCCTCGTCAATGTCAACATCATCATAAAAAACATGGACCCCTGCCCTCAATTCTACTATATCATTTTTATTTTGTTATTTTATTTTTCAACTTCAATGTACTTAGAATTTTCGTTCTTTACAAGCTCGGAGACCTTCTTACACAGGGCAACATCACCTTTATTACTGGCAAGATGTTTCTTGAATCTATTTATGCCAGCAGTAGAAATATGTCCACAAAAATTGTGCATAATTTTATTTTTGTCATTCTTATCCAGGTTAACTAGTGTTCCAAAAAACGCCGGGCGGCGCCTAGGCGGTCGGGGGGGGGGGGGCGGCCCTCCCAACTAAGCCCAAAAAAAAGCCATACTAGAAGCTGTGGCTAGATCACCTCATTTTCAGGGAGAGCTAATGCTTGTTAGTTTTTGGTTTGACACTGCTTCATGGCCCAAAAAGAGCAAGCCACGTCTGAGCTAAGCATGGAGATGGAAGTCTTCTTTAGTTTCTCAGCTGTGCCTCCTCCCTCTCCTCTCTTTCTTTTGGGGTCCTTAGTCATGCGCTGCCCTGTGGTTGATGATATTTTGGCTAGAGACGAAATGGCTTCTTTATTTCTTTCTTCAGTTACACAAACAAGCCTGAAATACTGCTCAAATCCTTCCTCAAAGCTTTGGAGATGCGTGGGATTTAGGATGCATGAGATCTGGAGAGTACCAAACGTTTACCTGGAATGGAACCCTAATTTAGAATTCTCAAAGTCTATATAGCCTTTATACTTGATTCAGGCTTCCGGAAGTATTATTATTAGAAAGAGGGCCACCCACTCAAAATATAAGATTTCACTGGAAATAGAAGCCTTATTTCTTGTTTACTGAAACCGTTATTTATCATAATTAAGGGCAGATTTGTTAGAGACTTGGGACTCATTCGAGTCCATGCACTGGACTCACCAAACTATCAGAAGACTCAACTTACTAGACTGGCCAAGTTCTTTGACAAAAATGATTTTTTCATTGCACCATGTTTTACACAAACAAAAAGTAGGACCTGCCCAAGCTGATTGGATTTGGGTGAGTCCCCAGTCATATAATTTGATTTTTGAAACATGGGTTCTGAGTATCATCTATTGGCATTGTCTGTATGTATTGCTGTGTGCACACTGGTGTGAGCTCTTTAAAGAATGCACTTTCATATACTTTAAAAATTACATAACATTTATTTAACTATTTTTTTTGAGAAAGAACATTTATTTAACTATTTATGTAATCAATAACGTGATTTGGTTAGATTTGAGTTATGATGTCGTTTACGTTTCTGAGATTTGGGCATGGCTTGGTGCCTTGGTTATAATGATCTGTTCTTGCAGTGAGGTCGTTTGGAACTGAAGGACGGAAGAAAGATGGCCCACAAATTCCTCCTGGTGACAAAATTTATGAGTTTATTTTATTTCGTGGAAGTGACATCAAGGTACCCGAAGAATCCCTGTACTTTTTTGTATGGTTGGTTGATTGTTTGGCATGATTCTCATTGACTTAATTGATGTACATGTATTAAAGGCTTTAGATATCATTTATATGTTGTTTGATTGTTAAGGTAACACTTTAACAATACCTTGTTATTTATTGGCATATAACCTGACCCTGGAATATTAGTCTCTTTGTTGTATTCTATGGTAGGGCATGGTTTTTCTAGAAGTGATGGTAAGTGTATAATTTTAATTTTACTTTGGCATTGGTGCCTTGTCTGTTATTTGCAGATGATATTCTTGAGGTAAATCTCTGCATGAGCAATCAGTTATTTACTTCCGTTCCCTATTAAGAGAAGATGTGGACTTGACCTGTGAGGAGTGTCCCCATCATGTTTTTCTTTTTCTCTCTATTTATTTTATAATGGGCCCACCACATCTCTCAGCTGTGTTTTTGAGACCAGGAATTGTTCCATTGTTGAACTTTGATCTATCAGGCCAATCTTAGGAGTGTTTGATCTTTGACCTATCAAACCGTGATCCTATCGTTTGTCTTGTATATTCAAAGCTTGTTTGGTAATAATCACGTTCTTGATGCTTTAAGTTTAGAAACATTCATTGGACCAAGCCTTTTTCTGCTGTGGGTAGGCTTCTTAAATATTTAGGTGTTCCCTTCCAGAGTTCTGAAATTTTGATTTGTGAAGGCTTTTGTGTGACTGACATTTCTCCCTCACACACCCTTATACCAGCCAGGTTCATCTTTGAACTCACGGTCAGTTCTTTGTTTTACACTTCCGTGATCCTGGAAAGAAGAAATTTACGTGGTACAACGCACCTTTGGAAGCATTGGGTTGTTTTATATCTTCTGATAAACCATATGCATATTTCTCTGTGTTGGATTTGTCAATCATGCTTAAAGTTGATGGATAACGTACATGCAGGCTGCCATTGGGCATTATGACTGCTAAAGGTTTCTGCTATGCAATCCATAAACTCCAACTGATCATCAGATGGAAACAATTGGTCTCTTGTTTTGTTATGGCATGTTGTGTTGAGCCCTTTTATTTATTTATTTTTGCGAACTTTAGCGACACATTGTTTTACTGTAGTTTGTAGTGTCTCTTTTTCCAGGAATAGGTGCTTCAGATTATTTCTTGTGGCCCACTTTTGGAATTGTAGTGTCTATTTACCCAAACCGTTCGAAAGTATCTTTTGTTGATTGTCTACTGAAGATTCTAGTTTATTCTTTTCACAATTGATGTTCACTGACAGTGTTGACAATTTTTTTGAGGAGTCCGGTTCTTTAATTGGTAAGAATTGGATTCAAAATTCCAACTTAGGGCTGAGAGAAACCATACGTAAAGGACTTTCTATGTTTAGACTATTTCAGTATTTTTGCCTTATGCATTGCTCACAATTGAAAAAAGTTTTTAGTGACAGTTGGAAAATTCTTAGGTTTCTGTGACATAAAGCTATCTTTAACTTTGTCTAATGTGACTTTTCTCTGTTTTCTTTCCTAACTGCCATATATTATTTGGTCTTGTTTTTATACTCTACCTGTAGATCTCCATTTATCTTCATTTATACTCTACCTGTAGATCTCCATTTATCTTCATTTGATTTCAGACTTCAATCTTAATCTTTTAACCTTGCGTTTATTGATTGTGCTCTAAATATTCTAGTGTGCTGCCTCTTTTGACTGATAATAATATACTATGGTCTTCAGTATTTGATGTATTGTTTCAGTGTGGGGTAGATTAGCATTAATTTGTGTTGTTTGTGTTATTTAATGAGGGCCACAGCTAATTGGGGTTTGGGTTCTTGAGTTGTGATTAGGTCATTAACTCCCACAGCTAGACATTGCAAGTTCAATCGGAGTTGAGCTACCTGATTTAAAAACAATCTTGGCGATTGTGCCTCTTTTTGGAGTTTGTCTAAAGTTTTTGTTTTTGCCCCTGTTGGGGGCCGGGGGGGGGGGAGAAGGGAGGAATTTTTGGTACCTGGTTCTTTTAGTTACTGTGGTGCACCTAGCTCTGTGTGTTACGAGGGTATGTAACGCAACATGTGCATGGATTTGAAACCAATGAGACCTTTTGGCTGGCATGCATGTTTCTTTATTAATTGAAGAGTGCTTTGATTTCTTGCAGAGTATCATTGCCATCTATCTTTTGTAATTTTTTGATGTTTTCTTGTCTATAACAACCTCAGTATCTTCTCATTTGTGTTCTTTGGCTATGTTTTTCCAATTATATTGTGTGTCCTAGGTCCTCTGAGTTGGGTTTGCCTCTGCCTCACTACCATTCAAGGTTTTGAATGCACGTGCATGAGAACTGGTTTACTAGATTGGAAGTACAATTGACTTGAGAGCTCCTAGTGCCAAGGCTACGCATGTATTCCCATTCTTGCATGGCCCTTGATAGAGCAGAATGGTGGAATATGATTCGTGTAGCTGACTCCAAATAGTTGGGACAAGGTTCATATGATGATTGATGATGATCTTTTGTGAACCACATAACTTGGTTTATGGAGTATCGTTTTTACGAAATGGATTCCTAGCTATGCATAGTGTACTCTCTCACCTTTGGCAGATGCATTTCCATATTGAAAAAAACCTAATATAATTATCATCATCATCATTTGAGCCTTATCCCAATTATTTGGGGTCGGCTCAACGAATCCTGTTTTGTTGTTTTGCTCTATCAAGGGCCATATACCCTCAGTCATGTCATAGGTCATTATATCTCTTCTCACTACTTCCATTCATGTTTTTTTGGGTCTTCTCCTTACCCTTTTAAAGCCTTCCACTTAAAACAAATCACTCATTCTCACAGGTGTTGTTCTAGGTTGATGCTGCACATGGCCAAACCACCTATGTCTACTTTCCCTAATCGCCTATTGGAGCCACTTTTAAGTTCCCTTTGATATATTCATTTTGAATCCAATCTTTTTTTGCCTTGTCACTCATCTATCTCAACATCTTCATCTCAGCTGCACTCATTTTATGAGTATCTTGTTTCTTGACCGCCCAACATTTTGTCTTATAAAGTATGGCTAGTCAAACATCTGTCCTATGGAACTTCGTCATTAGTTTTATTGGTATGCGATGATCACATAAGACTCCGATAACAGATCTCCACTTCATCTACTCAGCTTTAATATTATGTGTGACATGTTCCTAAATCTCTCAATTCTCATGGGTTTTACCCAAGATATTGAAAGTAATATTTTTTAGGTGCTTTTTGGCGATCGATCTTAACTAATTTCCTCTTTTCTACTCCTATTATTAATAGTTTTACGTTCTACATATTTTATCATAGTCCTGCTATTTTTAAAACGTTTAGATTCGAGTGCATCCCTCCTAAGTTCTAACTTTGCGTTGACACCATGTTTAGTCTCATAAATGAAAGCTATATTATCTGCAAATAACAAACACCATGTTATGTTATCCTGTAATGTTTAGTTAACTTGTCCATAACCAAAACATAGAGATAAGGGCTCAATGCTTACCCCTGATGTAGGCGTACTGTCATTGAAGCTTGTCTCTCCGCTAGTTATCTTCAACTCCAATTAGCGCTCCCTCATACATTTCTCTCATCATGTTAGTATATCCTTTAGAGATTCATTTCCTTTCCAACACCTACCTGGCTTTAAGGATATACACCTTCTTTAGTATATCCTTAAAGAAGTCTATCTGGCTTTTCTATGTTCCACTTCTGTTAAATTGTTAAATGTTCATCTCGCCTTCTTAAGTTCGTGTTTGCTATTGTTAGGTCGTACGCCATAGCAAAATCAAGGATAGCATCATGCGTCACATTTCTTTCCCTAAAAATGTATCCTCCATGTATCCTTTCCTATCCTTAACCATTTTTTCCGACATGACCATTTAAGTCCCTCCTAAAAAAGTCCTCTCTCCATTTGGAATTCCTCAGACTAGTTCATCCATGTCCTTGCAGAGTTGTCTTTTAATTCTCTCTAGTTCTACCTGTGGCACATAAACGCTAATTACATTAATTATCTCTACCTCTAATACAAGATTAATTAATAGGAGCCTGTCATCTACTCTTTTGACCTGTACTATTTTATCCTTTAAATCTTCGTCTACTATTATGCCTACACTATTGCTATTGTTATCCTTTTCTATGTACGAAAGTTTATATCCATCTATCAATTTCCTTAGTTTTTACCCCTTTCCACATAGTTTCCTGTAAGCAAGCTATTTAATTCTCCTTCGTCTTATTGTATCCACAAATTCCACTCATTACATGTTAAAGATCCCATATTTCATGTGGCTAGACAAATCCTATTCTTTATCTGCGCTCGTCCAAAATGGCACAGAGACCCTTGCGTAGTTATTACTGCAACTGGGTGTTGTTGTGCCGCGTATCATTTTCAGGGAACGCCCTAGTTAACCATTACTCATTTCTCACTGCACCTGGGTGTCGGTGCAGCGTATCGCTTACATGGAATGCTGTAACATGAGCATATAACATTGGTTCAGGATTCATGAAATAGATGTGGCAAAAGTTTTACGCTGGCTGCCGGCCTAGCACAACTTTCTTCCTTTCTTTGGGCTTGGAACTGGCCATGGCAGAACTATGTATGTATATGTATAAATTTATATAATGTATTTGTATATGAATAATAGTAAATTATATTCATGCCACAATACGGTGGTTTGCTTGGTTAATAGGCGCTGCTCAATTCAAATAAATGAGACACATGTTTCAAGTCCTGCAGCCCTTTTGTGATTTTTTAAATAAAAAGTCCTTGTATCTGGCCATTTCCAGGTGTGTTGGGTGGCCAAGCTACAGTTTCAAGTTGGGGTATCTGTTTGCTTGGTTCTGGTTGGTGGGTCTTGCTGACGAGACCTGGAACATATCAAGAGATTTACTTGAAGTGTGCTGGGAACTACATTTGTTGAAGGAAGTTGATGTTTGGGAACTATTGTATCTTTCCTACATCTGCAAATTAACCCGATGGGTGTGTGTGTTATGAAGTTGATGTCTCCCTTTAGAGATTCAAATCTATTCCTTTTGGGGGACAGCTGTTCTCAATTGCACATGGTTAATTATGAAAAGATACCGGACTTCATGGCTGAACTTCATTGTTTGGTACACTTGCACATGCAGCATTGATGGAGTAACCTTCTTATTCCATCATTTAAAATTTCCACTTGGAATCAAATTCAAGGTTTGGAAACTAAGAATGGGATAATTTGGTTTACAGCTGCACTATATCCGAGATTCTTGATATACGGTAATTTTGTGATCGTATGTGAAATTTGAATACTTTTTGGACTATAGAAGTAACTAGGACTGATCTCTCTCTCTCTCTCTCTCTCTCTTAAAATAAATAAGTTTGATTGTCAGTTCTTAAGAAGGGAGCCAAGCCTTAGGACATTCGTGATTTCTAGTGTAAAAAATCCATTTTTGTGCATTCATAGATTTAATGCTTAACTAATAGATTCATAATTGAGTCAAATTTTTTATTGAGGTTGGAGATCTACTCATTTATTCTTTAGATGCATTGTATGGGACTTGCATCATCTCTGACCCTAACATGTTGCTGATGCAGTTGGTGACTTCGTATCTTTGTCAAAGGTAAATAAGTATATCATCATAAAGTCAATGTTCAAAAACTCGGAGGCACCCACCTAGGGCGGGACTGGCCCTCTCGAATGAGTTTAGGTCCTCAGGGAGTTCTTAGGTTAGGGGTTTAGGCTCTAGGGAATTGTTAGGGCAGTTTTATGGCCCCAAAACTCCTGAAAGTAAAAAAACAAACAATCACAGACATCATCATTCATCACATTCACATTACCAAAAAAACAAAAAATCAAATTGGCATTTGGCAAAAGAAAAAAAAAAAAAGAAGAGAATATCAAATCATGACACATTGTACACAAAAATAACCAAACCTTAATTCAAATAGTGTAATGCACTAAGCTTTTCAAAATGAATTCAATATAGGTCCAAGCCGGTAAATATTCATAAAATATTTTAACTACAAACATGTGAAAATATCATAAAAGAAAAACAAAAAAATAAAAGAATATCAAATCATACTACATTATATAAAAAAATACCAAATCCTAAATCAAATATTGTAATGCGCGTGCTAACCTTTTCAAAATGAAATCAATATATAGGCCCAAACCGATGATCTTTGGTCACTAAAAGTCCTTTTAAAGTATCTTTTTTTTTTTGTTTCTATTAACATTTTATTAAAGGGAAAGAGAAAATACAAAGCACTCCCCGAAGGGTAAGCCATTGAGAAAGGTGATAGAAGAAAAACGAAAAAGAAACTAAAATCCAAAGCCTGTAGGCCGGCATAATGAAACAACAAAAAGTCACCCTTGGAATTCCCAGGACCACACAAAACCAAAAACATAGCGAAAAGGTATCTTAATACAAACTGAAGCCAGAAACCACAAAAAGAAGCGCCAACACAGTCCATCATGGCACAAAAGCTCCTTGTCGAGCTAGTTCATTAGCTGTTTGGTTGGCCTCCCTCCAGATATGAGTCTAAGAGACCTATGTATGCCTGCAAAGATCATGAATTTCATCAAAGATGTGCCATAATCTCCAAGGGGGTTGAGAGAGGCTAGATGCCCAGTGAATGACATTTTTGGAATCCCCTTCGATAGTGAGGGAGGAGCCCCAAGAAAGGTCGAACAGTCTTAGACCTTCAAGCAGGGCACGGGCTTCGACCTCCGTGGAGTTTGTAGACCCAATGGAGTAAGGGGAGAGAAAAGAGATGCCTTCGTGATTGCAGAAAATGCCACTTATGCCTGTGGTGCTAGGGTTGCCTAGGGAGGACCCATCAAAATTGAATTTAATAGTGTCCTTGTCAGGGGGTCTCCACATGGTAGATCGAGAGACTTTCCTTGGCTTAAAAGAAAGGACATGCCCCCAGTTGAGTGAAAGTCGTGGATAGGCAGGGCTTTGAAGTGCTGGTGATTGGTGGCCCAGAAGTTTACTGTGCCCTGAATCGTGTCATTGAGCTTGTGAGGTGGCGCAATTAGGCCTTGGAAGACCCTGTTGTTACGTTCCTTCCAAACTGTCCAAAGGGTCGCCGCGACCGTAGCTTTTCAAAGTAAGGTACCGGCTTTAGTTTAGGGGAGGAAAGTAGAAAGCTTGAAGAGACTAGGGTTTGGCTCAAGGGTTGCCCATGCCCAACCGGGGGGTACCACTCCAGAGATTAGAAACTATTAGGCAATGATCGATTGTCTCCTATACTGAGAGGCACATCACACACCTGTTGGGGGTTTGGAAACCTGGTCTTTGTAATTGGTCTATGGTGAGAACTCTTCCCCACAAGGCGAGCCAATTAAAGAATTGGATTCTAGGAGGAATTGAAAGGGTTCCAAGCCCTCGGGACCGAGGGATTGCTAGAAGAGGTTCATGAGGGTCTAGACTGGGGTTGGTTGAGAATACAAAAAAGAGAGGATACTGAGAAGGTTTCAAAGGGGTTCAAGGACCAAATGGCTCTGTCCTCACCTAGAGGTGTGAGGTGGACAAAAGAAAGGAGAGAGGAGAGGTGAATGAATTCTGTGAGTTCCACGTTGTCGAGGTTCCAAGATCTAGGAAGGCTCGAAACCAGAAGGCGTTCCTTGACCGATGCTCGGGGATTTCTAGCAAGATGGAAGAGAGTAGGAAATTGAATGGAAATGGAAGAATCGCCAAACCAAAGGTAAAGCCCAAACCGCAATTTTCGCCCATTCTTGGGAAAAAATTTAATTTGGGTTAAGAAAAGATGGAGAGAGTACTTGGATCAAAGGATAAGATGCCGTAAGTTGTCTGGCTGGGTGGCAAGCCTACACCACCACTTGCAGAGAAGGACAGGATTTTGGGGTTTAAGATCACGAATCCACAGACCACCTACAAATTTGTGGAGACCGTACTCCAGGAAAGGAGGTGGAATTTTTTGGAAGATCTGACTCCAGACCAGAGGAAATTGCGCATCAATTGCTCTAGGCTAGAGCGCATCGACCCAAGAATGTGAAAAAGTGACGTCTGGAAGATGGGCACCCCGGAGAACACGGCTTTAATAAGGGTTAGTCTGCCCGCAGGTGAGAGGAACCCTTTCCAAGAAGCAAGCGTTCTTTCCATCTTGTCGATGATGTGACTCCATTGTGCCTGTTTTGGTTTGTCATGGCAAAGCGGCAAGCCAAGGTAGGTTGTTGGGAGGGTGTTTATGCCACAACCCCAACTGGTTGCAGAAGGGGATGGTTCAACTAGGATTCCCATCATCTTAGTCTTTTGAAGGTTGACCTTGAAACCAGTTGCCAAATGGAAGCATTGAAGGATTGTGAGTAACTTGTTGACTTGGTGGGCTTCTAGTTCACAAAATAGAAGAGTGTAGAAGAGTGTCGTCGACATATTGGAGGTGTGAAACAGTTCGACCCTAGGCTCCTATTTGGAAACCTTTTGCCAGGCCAGCCTGGTAAATTCTGGCCCTAGTTCTACTGAAGACCTCTGCTGCGATCGCAAAAAGAAAGGAGATAGGGGATCTCCTTGTCTAAAATCTTTGTACGATTTGAAGAAGCCTTTGGGGGAATCGTTGACAAGGATAGAGAACAGAGGACCACGGATGCACCCCTAGATGCATTTCCTCCACCGAGCTTCGAAGCCCTTCTTTTCGTTTCTTCTAACACGTCCCAATCAATGTGATCATAAGCCTTTTCCCAGTCTAATCTGATGATTAGACCGGGGATCTTGGAAGACATCCTCGAAAGGATACATTCATGTGCTACACTAAGGCACCATCTAGGATCTGCCTATCTTTGATGTAAGAACTTTGATTTGGGGAAATAACGGAGCTTAAAGTAGATTTCAGCCCAGAAGCTAGTACTTTAGCCGAGATTTTATTGGAACTGTTGATAAGGCTAATAGGCTTGAAATCTTTCAGCTCCACCGCCCCTTCAATTTAGGAATTAGAGCTATAAAGGTAGCATTCATTCCCTTGTTGATAATGGCCCGTTCGAAAAATTCAGCAAAGAAGGCTAAAAAGTCTAGACGCAATATATCCCAATGATGATTGAAAATAGCCACCGGGAAATTGTTTGCATCCGGAGTACAATCTTGGCCGAGTTCCTTGATCGCTAGAAGGATCTCGGTTTCAGAGAAGGGTCTTTCAGGCCACAGAGCTTGGTCAGAGGTAATACTCAAGAAAGATAGGTCGGACATTTGTGGTTTTGACCAGGAAGGGGCCTTGAACTACTGCTTGAAGTACTTGATAATGGTGTCTTCTATGTGGGAGGATCCTCTAAGGTGATTACAAGGTGTTGAATGCGGCTGATAGAATTGGCCCTTCGTCTGCAATTTGCAATCTTGTGAAAGAAGGTGGTGTTGAGGTCCCCACATTTGAGCCATTTAACTCGGGACCTCTATGCTAAAAAATTTTCTTCTTTCCTGAGTAGGGATTGCAAGTCACATTTGAATTTAATATGAAGAAGAGCAGGTGTCCTTGAGGTTATCAAGCTCATGGATTGAGTCAAGAAGCTAGGTTTTGGGGTCTCGAAAAGAAGACTATGATAGGATTTGAGGGATCCTTTGAGGAGTGTGAGCTTATTTTGAAGCCTGAAACCACCCAAACCAAGGGACAAAGGAGAGTAGGAAGCCCATCAGGATTTCAAGTTAGTGGCAAAGTTGGGTTCTTCCGTCCAGCAGAGTTCAAAGCGGAAAGGTTTGGGCCCTCTGAGAGTGGGGTAGGTATCAAGAAGAATGGGTTTGTGGTCTAACACAATTCTAGGTAAGGCAGTCGAAGAAGTTCTCGGGACAACGGTGTCCCAATCATGGGAGCAGAGAAATCGGTCGATTTTAGATTGAGAGGCATTGTTGGACCAGGTGAACTGAGTTCGTAGCACAAAAATGTCCACCAACTTGTGTCTACCGATGAAGTCGGCAAAGGCGAGCATTGCAAGAGTAATAACTGAGGAGATGCTCTCATGAGACCACCTCGTGACATTGAAGTAACCACCAATGCTCCCCAGTAGGAGGGGGGTGCGCAGCGGCGTTATCCAGTTCTTGTCATAGCACGTACTGGTCGGAGTTGGAGTTAGGTCCATAAACTGCTGAGAATTTTGAACTGAATCAGTCTGAACTATGGTAAAGGGAGACCGTCACTGAGCGGGCGGCAATCTTGGAATTCTCGAGGGTAAAGGAGGAGGGGTCCCAAATCAGCCAAATGCCTCCAGAAGCCCCAACAGCTTCGAGGGTGACCTATTGGTAGGGTCTTCGACCCCAGACCTGGCGCACCTGGGAGAGGGTTGAAGTAGGAAGTTTGGTTTCGATTAATGCCAAAAGCCCTGGAGTGTGTTTGAGGCAGAAGTCATGGACTGTTAGAGTCTTGCGGGTGGAACTGAGGCCCCTAATGTTCCAAACTAGCATCTTCATAATTTAAGCAAGGAGAAGGACCTCCTAAATGGACGTTTGGAGGTGGTTGGAGCGCAAGAGTCTGCCAACGAAGATGGGAAATTAGAGGAGCGGGGGCAGTCGTAATTGATGTTGCTGGCAAGTCTAGCAAGTTTCTCAGAGCCTTTGGTACTTTGAACCTGGATTGAGCGTTTGACTTGAAGAAAGCCTCGACATCCTCCTTGGAACTGTTGAATTTGAATCAGATCATACCCATGACCTTGTTAACGCTGCCCTGAGCCTTGTCCATTTTGGAGCAGAAACTAAACCCCAAAGACAAAGGCGAGGAGGATAAAGAAGGAGAGCTACTGAAACCATCCGAGGGCAATGGTGCCCAGATGTTGGACACAGTGGAAGAGGGGAAAAGGGGTGACGGAAGGGGTCCCAAGTCGAGGGGGGAGGAGGGGATAGGGGTAACCAAAGAAGCAAGGGATGGAGAAAGCAGAGGTGGAAGGGTAGCAATAGGAACAGTCGAAACCATAGAGGAGGTGGCAGGGTTTTGGGAGACGAAAGAGGGGTAGGTGGGGTGGGGATAGGTGCAAGAGGTGGCGGATTAAAGAAGTCAGGGTGCAAGGGGGTGGGGGTGGGGTTGGCGGGAGGCAGGCCATGCTCCAAGGTGTAAGGAAAGGGCCACACAAAGCGAATAGGGTTAAAAGGGACATGAGTCGAGGCACAAGAGTGGTAGACTTCTACCAAGAGGGCTGCAAAGGGCTGAAAGGTGGGGGAGTAGGAAAAGAAGAAGGGATGGACCAGCGGGATCCAAAGAGAGAGAGAGGAGGTTATGAGGGGCTCTCGGGGTGATTGGGAGGGGGAGAGGGGGAACGGTCGAAGGGAATGGGTGATCGGAAGCGGCGTGCTCTCCCTGAGCGATGGTGGCTACGACAAGGCATGGGAAAAGGAGGAGAGGAAGACAATACCTTTGAAGGCGAGGGGAGGGGGGCAAGCTCGATGGCAGCAGAGGAAGGATCAAACTGAGGGGTGGACAGAGCCTGAGAATGCAGAGGAGTAGCCCCAGGGGTTGAAGGAACCGGGAGGCGGGGGAAGGGAGAGTCATGATGCACAAGGGGAATAGTGACAACATGGGAAGAATCGATGGGGAATGATGAAGGTTGGGAGGAGGGAGGAGAGAAAGGTGGCGACTGCAAGGTTAGGATGGGATGAGGTAGGGGAGGGGGAGGGGAAGAGACGGGGTGCGGGTTGACATGAGAGGGAGGGAGCAATAAATTGAGATAGGGGGTTGCACAGGTGTCGGAGAACAGTGGGGAGGTGAGGCGCTAGCAAAAGAAGCAGGTGGGGAGGCTACAGAGGATGGAGAGATGGAAGGGGAAAATATAATTAAAGACGGAGAGGGAGGGTAGCCTCGGAGCAGGGGAAGGCAAGGGGCACGCCAAGGGGCACAACAGAGGAGGATCTCCATGATGAGGTGGCAACAGGGGGACGACCGAGGATGAAACCACCTTGAAAAGGACACCAAAGGGTGGGAACAGGGGAGGGCGTCCAGCAGAACATCGCGGTCCGAGGGAATGAGCAACGGGTCTCCCGCGAGACGGCGAAGGACGAGAGTGGGGACAGCTGGTGAAAGGGTGGATGCAGATGTGGAAGGGTGAGTGGGCGAGATGGAGCGATGGGCCTTGGAACAAGTGTCAGTCACCAAAAACTGAAGAGTTCCATCGTGACAGTGAGAAGGTCCACTTGTAACATGACCGGAGTTGCAAAGGGCTGTTCGGCGAAAGCAGTGATGGGGTGAGAGACGAGGAGGGGCATTTGGTCTTTCTCTCGACCAGGGTCTAGCCGTTCTGGATGGCAAGGGGTTTAGAGGTAGGTTGGAAGGTGTTGGGGGATGCGGGGTTCCACAAAAGAGGTGAAGTTCCCCCACTAGACATGACCACAAGGTGGAGGGAAGAGTTGACGTGTTGAGGACCTCAACTAGGAGGAGGACAGAACCCAAAGGAAGATATTCGCAAGCTTTCCAATTAACTGCCACCGGTTTACCACACTTAGCCCCATGGATGAAAAGGTCTGGGGGTGCCAAGTGTACAGGGGGATGTCGTCATCACGGACCCAGAACTTTTGGGAATGGGAAACATCGGTAAGGGTAGACCACTGTTGCAGGGAGAGGGAGGCACCTCTAAAGGACGACAGCAGAGACTTGAGAGCTGAGTGAAGAAGACATGGATGAGAAAAAGAAAAAGATCCTCTCGTCAGAAAAATGCCTACAATGGAGGTTGGGGTCCCTCCAGCAGAATTGCGCCCACCTTCCAATGCCCCGGATGTCGTCTCTCTGGGGGTGGAAAGAACTAACTAGGCGGCTTCTAGGCATATGGGTAGGTTCAACGAAGGGATGACATGCAAAGGACGGAAGCTAGACTGGTCAAGTTCAAAGGGGGGGACCAGGAGGCAAAGGGTGTAGGAAGGCCGACAAAGGGGCGTGGAAGGGACGGGGGTTGGCAAGATTAGGAGCAGGCGGCAGGTAAAGATGGTTACTATGGGGGGGGGACAAGTTTAAGGGAAACGTTGGCTTCTTCCCTTTGTCCAGGGCCGAAGCGGAGGTGGCACCAGAGGAGAGGAAGCAGTGTATCGGGAAGTACAATGTTGAATTTCTTTTCGAAACTTGATAGAAATCTAAAAATCTTAGAGTTTTTATAGCTTTTCACTCTCTAAAATACACACAGAGGGCCTGGGGCTAAAATAGCTTCCAAAACCCTTTCCCCCTTTTTAGGGGGAAATATGAAAAATGCCCCTGGCCAAGGTCCTATTTGCACCCTCAGCCAAGGTGAATAGAGGCGTCATCCTCAAGGTGAGTGCTTAACTGACACTTTGAGCGTCTAGATGCAAGACGCCTAGGAAGCCAACCTATAGGCACCTAAGCGTTTTGGTCTCCATGGTGCCTGGAGGCTGGAGTTTTGAACATTGCATAAAATGTTTGAAAATTTTGTTGCTGGATCCGGACTTACTGAGTCATTTTGACTTGGCGTGGTGCCAAGTTCAATTCAAAAAACGTTAGACTCGCTCGGGTCTTGCTGGGTCATGGGCCCGTATCCATTATTTATGCAAAGACTTGGCCGAGTCTTGGTGCAGTTCGGGCGAGTGGTACTGTTGGCTTGGGCATGGGTTCCGGGGGAGTCCCGAGCAAAGTTTTAGTTTTAAATCACTCTTATGTAATGTATGCCTCAGTTTAGAAATTTTGAGGCAAGGATATTTTGGGTAACATATGAATAAATCCAAAGATGCTTTATCTTACTCAATTTCAATTTTCCTTTTGGCTATTGGGATATATTTTGCCAATGTATATGCTTTGTTCACCTTACTTGGATTCTTGTGCCAGTTGCCTGTTCTACAGTTCTCCTATGGCCTATAGACCGTGCGTTCCAAAAATAATTCCGGGCCTTAATTTTCAACAAAAAAAAAAGCAAAGTTTTTGGGCCTTCAGCTTTATTGTCTCTCTGTTTGTTTTTACGTATTTTTCTGCATTTGTGGGGCATATTTGTGAGTTGTTATGGCATATGACGGAAACATCCTCATAGAAAAGCAGTGATATTTTTTCCCTTCACTCTCTTGACTGTGTTGTAGAATCTAGACCACCTAGAATATGATCTCGGCATTTTAGAACATTGTGTTCTAACTTAAGGTTGGGGTCTATGATTGCTCGCTGTTCATAACTATTCTTTGTTCCTCATGTCATTTTGCAGTCAGACAATTTATTGAAAATTTTGCATCAACCGTTTACATCTAGTTAGGATTAGCTATCTATTAACAAATTGTGTACCTATAGGAAAAGAAAAAGCAACTGCACATTTGTAGAAGTGTTTGGAAATGGTTACTGATAAAAAAGAAATGTTTGGAAATGAACTCTATTTGGTAATATGTCCATATATTTGTGCAGATGGATTCTTGGGAATGAATCTATTCGGCAATATATATCGCTTATGACAGATATGTTAATATCCATTATGTATGGACATGTGCATGGATGGTTTGGTAGCTAGCACTTAATTTTAGAAGTGCTGCATCCAACACTGGTGCCCATGTTCGGCATCTGACATGCTCTCTTCTTGCTACACAAGGCAGAGGCCTTGTGAAATGGGAATTTGGTTCTGCTGTATGATATCCATACAACCATTTCTGATTTCTTTTAAATTTGTGTTTTTCTCATTTTTGGATGGGGTTTTCCCTATTTAGTGGAAACAGTTATAATTTTCTCTACCAGGCTTACAGAGATAATCGTGATCCTGAGCTTATTTTATTTTGGTTTCTGTTATGAAGGACTTGCAAGTGAAGTCCTCTCCACCAGTGAATGCGGTGCTGCAGATGCAACATGATCCTGCTATCATACAGGTCAGTTTTCTGCAATCTTATGTTTCCCATTTGTTTTACTCAATTTTTTTTGCAGTACCATGACCTGCATTACTACACAGTCACATTATTCTCGAGCGACTCCTGTATCTACTGGTTTGGCATCAACTGCAAGTGGTAGTGTGACCGATGCAGACTCCTATGGGGAGCGCTCAACACTGCCTCCACCATCTCTTCAGGGCTCTTTGCCTCAATACCAGACTGGTACCATTTTAGGGCCATGGGTTTCTGCACCTGCACATCTGAATGTGCCAATGTATTGGCAAGGGTATTATGGACTTTCAAATGGTCTTCCTCATGTTCAGCAACAACCTGTTCCATTTCAACCCTCACCTGGATTAATGGCTTCATATTCCCTGCAACAGCATTTGCCAAATCCTGATGCTCATGCATCATTCCTGACAAAGCTGCCAACAATGTCAGACGTAACTAGTTCTCTTCCCTTGCCCATACTCCCAATAACTTCCTCTAGTTTACCATGTACCATTGCCCCTCTTCAGATCTCCACTTCACTGTCTACTGATTTATCACCTGTTCTCTCTAGCAAGGCTTCTCTGTCATCTCCCCCCACTTCAACTCTGACATCTAATTTACTGACAATCTCTTCCTCGCTGTCCCCTTTGCAAGAAGTAAATGTCATGGTGACACCAATTTCTAGCAAACCTAGGGCTGCTTGTCTCTCAACCTTGCCTGCACAGTCTGTGTCTCAGTCTGCATCTTCCATGGCAGTCTCTTCCACATCAAGTATTTTGTCGGATACAGCTCCTGCTCTACCAGACCCAATTTTACAAGTTGGGGTGCCTTTGCCATCAACCGCCCGGATGCTATATGCTGAGCAAAGAGATATACAGAGTGTTGTACCACCATCACTGGATCCTTCATCCTTGATTTCGCCACCTCAAAATCAAGCGCCTTTGTTGCCTCTACCTATACCCCGTAATAAGCAGGTAAGGTGAGAATGTGACATGATCTTATAACCTTTGCAGTGGCATGTTACTTGCGTTTTACTCTGCTACTTTTTTATGTGATGAGTTCTATCAATCCTTATGTTTACTAGTGTTTGCTATTTGTAGCAGGATAATGGAATCTTGTCTATTGAGTATATCATGGATGTTGAATTGTTACTCTATGACTCTTATGTATTCAATATTTCCTGCTTTCAATATCTTCTTTGCTTATCCATTAGGGAAAGTCAGCCTTCATGCAAAGCATGACACTCTGATCATTTTATGATGTTATTTGCCTAAAAGAGATTATTGTATTGAAGTTGTTTTTTCAATATATATATATATATATATGATCTAGTACGGATCGTACGACCAACGTCTGGACGATAGGAGTTGGGCGGGGGTTACCTCATCCGGGATCGAGTTGGCCCAGCTTGATGCACCTCCTCCCTTTCAACTTCTAATGTGCATGGGGGGGTCTCTTCTCTCTCTGTCCCTCTCCCCTTCTTTTTGGGGGGGGCGTGGGGGGGGAGGGTGGTTCAAACCTCGTTCAATTCAGCTTCTGCTTTGAAAAGTTGTTGTGGTCTACCTTGACAGCCTAATTAGTTGTCTATTTTCTTCATTGAGGTTTATATTTTTAAAATTCGAAACTTCAGACCTTTATCCTGACCAACAATGAAAAATAATTCATTTGATTTCAAAGGAGGGAAATTTGGATATTCCTTGAAGGTGTATTTGCTTGTAAAATTTGAATTCTCTTTGAAATTTGCATAAGCTCATTTTTCCCTTTGTAAAGAACTCAATTTTCCTTCCATTCCTTTTTAGTTGAAAATTGCGGAGTGTATGGATAGACCACTTAAAATGACATAGACCTTGAAGATGCCGAACATGGCAAGAAGAGATACTTTGTTTGCCTTTTAGCGTGTAAATGGCTAAGGATCTTTCTTGCTGCCAATAATACTGAACCCTGGTCATTAGATTGATCAAAAGGACAATATGGGTGAGGTTTGGACTTTAAATGTCATTACTTGTTACTAGCTTCGGATATTTGATGGTTATTTTGTACTCCTTTTATTGTAGAAGGAATTCAACATGGTATGCTAGACCAGTGTGGTGTATGTTGTTCGCGGATGACAAAGTTTTGATTGATGAGACTAGAAGTGGCATCAATACAAAGTTAGAACTTTGGAGGGATGCTCTAGAATCTAAAGGTTTTAAAATTAGCCGGACTAAGACATGATATATGGAATGCAACTTTAGTAATAATAGGCGTAGAAGCGAGGAAGTAGTTAAGGTTGATAGCCAAGAAATACCTAAAAGAGAGTATTTTTGATATTTTGGAAGAATAATGGAGACATTGAGGAAGTTCTTTAGAACAACTGTGGGACCAGCTTTGCTTTTTGGGACGGAATATTGGGTGGTCAAGAAACAACATACTCATAGGATAAATGAAACTTAGATGAGAATGTTGAGATGGATGAGTCGCAAGTCAAGAAAGGATAGATTTCGGAATGAATACATTCGAGGGAACTTAGGGGTGGCTCCAATAGGTGACACAGTGAGGGAAAGTAGACTTAGGTGGGCTGGCCATGTGTATTGCAAACCTAATACAACACCAGTTAGGAGGTGTGATTTGGTTATAGTGGAAGGCTCCAAGTAGAAGTCCCAAAAGGACTTGGATGGAAGTAGCGAGAAATATATGGGGGACTAATGGTCTCATTGAGGGTATGGGCCTTGATAGAGCAGAATGGAGGAACAAGATTTGTGTAGCCGACCCCAAATAATTGGGATAAGGCTCTAATGACCATGATGATGCCAGACTAGTGTGGCCTAAACTATTTTATAGGCATATGAATGCATTGGAGGAGATCGATGACCTTGTTAGTGCTATTGTGATCACAATCTAGCTTGTTCATTTGTGAGCCAAGGGTATTGATGATTTGTTGTTTCAGACTTTAGGGTGTGGTCTCTAGTTTGAGTTTCCTTGACAATCCTTGTTTCTGTATTATCTTCAAGAAAGTCACTTCATATTTAATGTAATCTCCTCAAAATGTATATGGAAGCAGAAATGCATTTTTTCAATTTCTCCTTATTTTGGTACTAATTCTGGTTATCCAATTCACACCTATTCATGTGTCGAAGTATGTATTTCTTTATTTATTTTTGTGTTTAAGATTACACATTCCACCATAATAAGAAATAATCATTTGGAAGGTTTGTTTGGCACCTCGATGTCGGCTCTTCGCCACCTTGGTCGGTGGTACGTTCCAAGGGTTGGGCTGTTCGCCCATTAAAGCAGTACTTGAGCTGGGTTCAGAATGTTGGGAGACAGTTCAGTCCATATCCAGTGTGGGCATTAGAGCATTGAGAGGACCTTTCCCTAGTACGAGAGGACCGGGAAGGACTCATCTCTAGTATGGTTATTTGTGACCTTTCTGGGTATCACCTTTTATCCATGGTTCGGTTTTAGAATATCATGCTAGTCCTGCAACACCTTTAGTATTGAATAGTGCTGTCAAACGCATTGAGTCAAATTTGGACTTATCCGAGTTACTCGTGCTCGGTAGGGTGCCAAGCTCGAAAGCCCCCAAACCTGGGGATTTATCGGAGTGGTTTATAAATAATTATGATGGCTTTATAAGTATTTCAATCTCTGATTAGAACAGCTATAAATGACATAATTAGTTTTCTATATACTTTTTATGATTTTTAGTAATTTTTTAGAAAATGATCTTTAATTGATTTACTATTTTTATTACTTTTTTAAATCTTTTTCTCCTTTTTTGTACCTTTTCTGTTTATAATTTTTTTCCTAATTTTTACCCTTTTTTGAGGATTTTTCCTTTTTGGGTTTGGTTGGCTTATTGGAGGGCTCAACATGGATGTAAAAGTTGGCTTGGACTTGCCTTAGTATTGCGGCTAAGCCAAGGCCTGAGTTCTGAGCCCCAGCCAAGTTTTGAAACACCGGAGTTGATATAATTATCATAGTTTTAGAGTACCTTTTGTCTAGCGAATGTTCTTTCAATCCCTTTAAATGCTGATGCATTGTATATAAGGTTCATTGACATGTTCCTTATCACGAATAAAGGATTGATTCTAAAATTGTCTGTACCCATCGGGCATTGAAACTGGTTAGGACATATTCACAAGACTCAGCGAGTTTTAGAGAAGGGTGCTGAGTGCTCATGGATGGATGCCTTCATGAGCCTAATTCCAAAATTTTTGCCTATAACACTTGGTCATGCAAATCCTGGTGGTTTGAAGAACCCAATTTCAAACAATTTGTTGCTCCTCCTGGTCCTCATTTCAGCCTCTGGTTCTCGGTTGAGCTGGATTTCGGCTTAAAAAAAAACTACAAATGTTAAAAAACCCACTTAAATCTTGGAAATCTCTTCATCCAGGAAATTTCAGCTCTCATAAAGAGGCCTTGCTGCAGTCCATTACCCAGTTGGATGTGGAGGAAGTGTCCAGAAACCTGCTTCCTGCGGAAATAGTTACCAGATCAAAGGCCAAATTTGATTACCAATCTCTACTTCGCAAGGAGGAGATTTACTTCCCATATGGATTTCATATAGATACGTCTTTGTTACTGACTGACCCATACACTGTCTCAGTGCATGTACGATGCAGATTTCAGGAGCAGAACATAGGATATTGTGACATCATGGGTTTTGGGCCCGTGCAGTTTGAATTTCCTTTTCGCAACCTTAGGTTCCAGTTTTTTATGCTATCAGATTCGCTTAAGAGGCCTTTTCATTTTGGCCAGAAAAGAAGCTTTTCGGTTTTCAGCCAATTTGCTGAAAATCTGAGTATATTTTAAAAATAAACAAATAAAAATTTAAAGGGATTGTATACAATGTGACCATTTACCTTTGGTACAGTAAGGTCACAATTACTTATAACCATCCAATGTGAAATATGATAGCTTGGGTGTGTCACAAAGTTTGAGAAAATTTCTTTTGAACTTTGAGCTTGGTCAATGAAATAAATGAAGCCACCCAATTTCACATCCAATGATCAAGATTAATGGTGACCACCTTGGACCAAAGGTAAATGGTCTTATTATATATTTTCCCAAATTTAAATAACATAAGATTTATAAAATTTAAAGCAATTATCACATCACTAAAAGTTTTTTATGAATGGCATTTTAAAAATTTAAACACTTTTTTGCACTTAGAAAAATTCTGATTTCAATTATTGTCCATATATATATATATATATATATGGAAAAAGCTGGGATTAGCCCACTAGCTCATATGAACATATGAGGTCCAACGGCCCAGATTTAATCTGGGTTGATCAGACGATCACGGATGTCTGGTAGTGTTTGAATTTTTTTTTTTTCTACAAATCTAAATCATTTGAAATTTTAGGCGTGTGTTTATCAAAAATAGGTGAATCTTTGAAAAATATACAAAAAAAACTATTTTACATGATTA
>NW_006494910.1:7874458-7906041 GCF_000471905.2 Amborella trichopoda | reverse complement strand
TAACTACTAGGTACGTACTACTACGTTCTTACTTATATATATATATTATTATATAGTAGGTGTGTGTAGTAGAGAGAGTAGAGAGTAGAGGTAGTGTGTACTATATATATATATATATATATATATATATATATAATATATATATATGGGGAGCAAGAGAGAGAGAGTGTGTGTGTTCTTCTTCTTCTTCTTCGAGAGTGTGTTCTTCCCCCATGGGGTCATATGTGTGGTCTTTTCATTGCTAAATGGGCTAACCTTAATGCAATGGCAAATTAATCAAAGAACTGAGAATTTGATTAAAAATATTTGTGGAAGGGTACAAACCTAGCTTCATAGCGTTTTGGTTAAACAAAGACTCTTTCACAACAAAAATATACAACTCTGGATCAAAACTTTATACCAACCCTTATTTATAGACAATGTAAAACCTCTAGGAATCCTATTTCCAATATGACTTGAACTTCTAATGAAGTCATCATCATCATTAGAGCCTTTTCCCAACTCTGTGATTGGCTAATTATGTTAAGATTGTCTCTTGCCTGGTTGTTAAATCAGCTAGTATTTGCTAAACCTGACTCATCACTATGATTGGATTAAGATCCATCATTGTCATGACTGACCAAACATCCTTTAGAGGGATTGGTTGCACCTTGTCCACCAGTTTTAAAACTCCTTCAGTTCAAATGTTTTTTATGTTCCTCGCAAACCAATTCCTTGATTCTCCTCTTCAGATCATTATATTCCTCCCATGTAATTTTGCATCGCCAGCATGAACTTGACTCCCTCTGGCAGCCATCACACAAACTTGGCACTTTGGATATGGGTTTGCTTTGTTACCAACTAATGCAACAGCAAATTTACAAGTAGAAATCTAGAATTGAAAATTGGTTTGAAAATATCGGTGGAAGGATACAAGCGAAGGTTTCATAGCTCTCTAGTTAAACCGAGACTCTTTCGAAATAAAAACATTCAACTATGAATCAAAGTCCTTATAAACCCCTATTATAGGCAAGGTCGACATTCTGGACGAGCGTGGGTAAAGAAGTTAGTCCAAGAGAATAGGATTTGTCTAGCCACATGGAATGTAGGAACGCTTACAGGTAAGAGTATGGAGTTAGTGGATACAATGAGACGAAGGAGAGTAAACATAGTCTGTCTATAGGAAACTAAATGGCAAGGAAAAAGCTAAAGAAATCGATGAGTATAAACTTTGGCATACAGGAAAAGATAATAATAGAAATGACGTAGGAATGATAGTAGACAGAGTTAAAAGATAAAGTAGTTAATGTCAAGGGAATAGGTGATACGCTCCTATTAATTAAACTTGTGTTAGGAAAGATAACTAACGTAATTAGTGCTTATGCATCACAAGTAGGATTAGAGGATGGAATTAGGAGACAAGTTTGGAAGGATGTGGATGAAATAGTCCAAGGCATGCCAAATGGAGAGAGGACCTTTTGGGAGGGAACTTAAATGGTCAGGTAGGGAAGGATGATAGAGGATATGAAGGGGTACATGGGGGATATGGGTTTGGGGAAAGAAATGAGATGGGTGAGGCTATTCTAGATTTTGCTATGGCTTATGACCTAGCAATAGCAAATACTTATTTTAAAAATTGAGATGGACATTAATAACCCATAAATGTGGATCAGATATAAGCCAGATAGACTTCTTAGCTAAGAAGATAGATCAACCATTATGTAAAGACTGCAAGATTATCTTGGGAGAGAGTTTGACATCCTAACATAGGCTCGTGGTTATGGACGTCTGCATAAAGACATAAAAGCGAAGGGGGTGAAATTAATAGGTGTCCAAGAACTAGGTGGTGGAATTTTAAAAAAGAGACAATAGACTTATTTAGGGATAAATTAGTGAAAGAAAGAAAATGGAACTTTGAACGTGAGGTCAATGTTATGTGGAATGAGTTGGCTGACTGTATTAAGAAAGTGGAAAAAACGTTTAGGAGAATGGAGAGGGAAAAAAATTCCCATTAGAAAACTTGGTGGTGGAATGATGAGGTTAAGATGGCCATTAGCGAAAAACGATCATGTTATAGAACTTGACGTAATGTACTAGAAATGATCAAAACTTGGAAGAATATAAAAATGCTAAAAAAGCGTGAATGGATAGTGGTAAATTTGAAAACGTAAAAAAATTGTCTTCAAATTAGCAAAAATGAGAGAAAAAGTGTGGGGATCTGGATCATGTTAAAATGCATTAAGAGTGAGGATCAAAGGGTCTTAGTGAAGGATGAAGAGGTCAACGAAAAGTGGAGAGTTTATTTTCAAAAATTATTAAATAACGAAAACTATGGGAACATAGTGGTAGAAGGAACCATTGGAATAAATGAAGGTGGAGTTTATAGATACATTCGTAGGATTAGGATATTGAAGGTGAAAGAAGCTTTGAAAAGGATGAAGATAGGAAAGGCTTTAGGACCAGATGCTATCTCGATAGAGGTTGGTCAGCTGTTCAACAAGGTGTTAAGAGCGAAGAAAATTTCAGACGAATGGAGGAAAAGTATTGTGGTACCTATTTACAAGAACAAAGCAGACATACAAAATCATGTGAATTTTCGAAGGATCAAACTCATGAGCCATACTATGAAGCTCTGGGCGAAAGTGATAGAGCAACGATTAAGGCATAAAACGAGTGTATTAGAAAATCATTTCGGTTTTATGCCAAGGAGGTCAACAACTAAGGTTATTTTCGTACTTAGGCAACTGATTGAGAAGTTTAGGGTGAAGGGAAAAGACCTCCACATGGTCTTTATTGTTATAGAGAAAGCTTATGATAGAGTACCTCGAGATTTGATTTGGTGGGTGTTAGAAAAGAAAAGGAGTCTTCAGACACTACATTGACTTGGTGAGAGATATGTACGATGGAGCGCTACTTAGTGTACGAACAACTAGCGGAGAGGAGTGAATTTTCAGTGACATTAGGTATACATCAGGGGGTCAGCATTGAGCCTATACCTCTTTGTCTCAGTTATGGACAACTTAATTAGGCACCTACAAGATGAGGTATTGTGGTGCATGTTGTTCGTAGATGTGACAGTTTTGATTGATGAGATCTGAAACGATGTCAACACAAAGTTAAAACTTTAGAGGGATGCTCTAGAGTCTAAAGGTTTTAAAATTAGCTGGACAAAGGCAGAATATATGGAATACACGTTTAGTAATAATAGGAGTAGAGACGGGGAAGTAGTTAAAATTGACGGCCAGGAAATACCAAATAGAACACATTTTCGATATCTTGGGTTGATACTTAAAGCAAATGAAGAGATTGGGGAAGATGTCACGCATAGAATAAGAGCTGGGTAGGCGAAGTGGAGATGTACAACCAAAATTTTATGTGATCGTTGCATACCAATGAAGCTGAAGGGCAAGTTTTATTAGACAACTGTGAGATCAGCTTTGCTCTATGGAGCGGAATGTTCGGCGGTCAAAAAATTATATACTCATAGAATGAGTGTAGCGGAGATGAAGATGGTGAGATGGATGAGTAGCAAGACAAGAAGGGATAGAATTTGAAATGAATACATTCAGAAAAATTTAGGTGTGGCACCAATAGGCGATAAGGTGAGAGAGACTAGACTTAGGTAGGCTGGTCATGTGTGGTGCAGATCCAGTACAACACCTGTTAGGAGGTGCGAGTTAATTCAAGTGGAAGGCTCAAAAAAGGGCAATATGTAGGCCAAAAGGACATGGTTGGAAGTAGTAAGAAAAGATATGGGGACTTATGACCTCATTGAGGGTATGACCCTTAATAGAGCAGAATGATGAACTGGGATTCATATAGCCGACCCCAATTAGTTGGGAAAGGTTTTTGACGACGACGACGACGGCGACGGCGACGATGATAGACTAAACATAATTTAATCCTAAAGAAATCCCTTTTCTAATATAGCTTGAACTCTTATTAAGTAATTCCAATAAAATTGGACTCCTATCTAAAATCGGAGACAAAATGATACTTTTAACCCTATGTGAAAGAAAGACTGATTTTTAACCCCAATTATTTTCCAGACTAACCCTAAAATCTTTAGAAAAACTTAAAAACATCCTGTTCTGCATCAACTTATCTGGCTGGTTAACATGGCATGCTCCAATGATTTTGTATCTTTTCTCGCACAATTAAAGATGTACTTAAAAAAGTCAAGCTATAGTGAAATTCCAGTATACCCTTCACTTTGCTTCGGTTGAGTTGCCAAACTGAAAGACTTTGTTCAATTCACTCGAAGTGATACTAATCTAAAAACACTGGTTTGTTCTTAAAAATAAAAAAAGGGTAAAGGAAAACATAGAATTTCGGAATGCTAACTTCATTAAATCAAATTCGTAGATACCATTGAGAGCCTATATATTCTCTGGCTTGGCGTGGCTTTTATTTGGCCAGCATATTTTTCAGTTCAGCTGAAAATATTTTTCTTGTTTTTTCTGTTTGTTTGTGAAGATTCAACGTTCTGCAAATGAGTTCACTGAAGAATTTGATTTTATCGCTATGAATGACAAGTTCAAAAAAGATGAAGTATGGGGCCATCTTGGCAAGGCAAAGGTAAGGGAGAAGGTTGAAGATGAGGTGGAGCATAATCCTGATGATGGTGATGCAGGTGATAGCGAACGCCATGGGCAACACCACCCTAAGTTGGATGCTAAAGTACATATTGTTGATATTGCTATATTATTTGCCTTTAATCTTTGCCTTTACGGTACTGAAAATTCTGTTTGTGTGTGTGTGTGAGAGAGAGAGAAAGAGAGAGGCTTTAATTCATGAATCTCTCTCACTAGTTTGTACTTCAGGTCCTTGTGGCCATTACTGTAGCTCTGCTGCTGTAACTGTTTCTTCACTGCAGCCAGTGTACATCAAAGATGAGTTCTTTGATTCTCTTTCATCTAACATAGCGAGTCGTGGGATGTGGAATGGAAGGACAAGGTACTCTGAACGGATGAAACTTGATACAGAGGTTTGCTTGCGTCCTTCTTTGAGCTTGATTCTTTTTACTTCATTAACTGATGCAAAAAGACAGATGTTCTTTTCTCTTCATTTACATCAACGTTAAAGCCTTGTTAACTCCCTTTCACTTCATTTACATCAACGTTAAAGCCTTGTTAACTCCCTTTGGAATTTTAAGTTAATATTTGCTCAATTTTTGATGATACTCTTTGTTTTTTTCCTTAAATTGAGTTGCAGACTTTTGGTGATTTCAATCAGAAGGCCCATTTGGGTCATGGTGGCCGTGGTGTTGGCCATCGTTGGGATTCCAGGGGACCATCTTACAGGGGAAGAGGATATGGTTATGGTGGATGGGGTCGTGGAGGATGAATTTAGTGAGAGAAATACTTCGAGAGTAATATTTTGAAGTTGAACCGTCGTCAGTTCTTCATTCATTAGGTATGCTCTTACAAGATCCGCCTCTCATCAGCATTCACATATCTAAAGAAATGTGGTTGTGCTGTTTTTTGGCTTTGTACATGTCTCCTTTGTTTAACCCTCAACTTGATGAAAGAAAAAATAGGGAATTGTCTGTCTTGCTTTTTGCCTTTTAAGACGCTCAGTGCTAAGATGATCGTTGGACTGCCATTTACTAACTGGTTGTAGAAACTCTGGCTGTTTTTCTTTGAGTTCCCTTGAGTCTTCTTTAATATCATCTATAGCGAAGTCTTCTTTTAATACCATCTATAGCCATGACCTGTTTAGTAGTGCAGGACCACATTCTGTGTCTCTAGGAAACACAATAATGTTGACATATTGTTGTGAAAATTAGAGGGTTGCGATTGATCATAGGGAGCCATGTAAAAAAGTTGTAGATCATTGTGTCATGTCTTTCTTTCCTGTGTAGTTTGTTGCATTGTTTGTCGTTTTCTTCCTTTTTACATGTTGATGAAAATGATTTTGGACTAGTACTTTCTTTAAGAATATATACTCCCAGCCCATGGATCCTGTCCATTTTCAGAATCGCCAACTTCTTCTTTTGACTGGTGACATATTAGCCAGTTTTTTAGAGACGTAGGTTAAACAAAGAAAGAATGGCAGGAATTAGGGGTTCTTGTACGATGATCAAATGGTATATGGTATGTGTTTTGTCAATGGGCATTAACTGTCCTTTTTTTTTTTTGCTGATCTCCAGAGGAGTCTGCTAGCACGGGGGCCCCTGGGACATTCATCTTGGTACGTGATGGATCCTCGATCATTGGCTAATTGGAATGAATGGTGGTTGCCCCTTTCATCCTGTACTTCATTGGATTATGGTGTAATTTCCTATGTTTAGATGTTTTCTGTGTCTCAAGCACAAGCAATGGGCAATGCGAATGGCCCGTGTGCAAGCGCATATCTGTGTTATTGATCTCTAACATGTATCCTATAATGTCAACTTTGTTTATTAAAAGAATGTGTGATTTGCTAATCAAAGTATAGCGAATAATGTGATCTGGGTACAGAGCATTTATAACGTGAAAAGTGCAGTATTAGTTCTTGCACATTCATCGCTATTGGTTTATCATTCGTAGTACGTCCCACCGAAAACAGAAGTTTATTTTCAGTAGTCTACTGTGTACTAGTATTAGCATCACCCGACTTTTCCAAAAAAAGAAGTTTTATTTTCAGTAGTCTACTGTAGTAGACTTTCTCCCCTGTTACGGTCTTGGCAAGTATACCAGCACACCTTCGCTAGAAAATCTTTATTAAAGACGGCGTGACAAAAAGACTTTAGTTGGCCATTTTATTTGAAATTTCTCTGATTTATTGTGCACGTTCCATTGAATAATTGTTTGATTCCATCTTCATGAGGGGATTGGAAAATGGGCTGCTGGTTGGAGTCTTCAGCTTAACTTCTGTAGACCACATCACAAAGACCACACTGTTTTGTGAAGGAAAAATATGTTTTTTAAAAGGGCATGGTTGATATAAAGTCGAGGCTCTAAACAATCAATGTAAGTGTATCTTCAAATAGTGTCGATAACGTATCTTTAAATAGTGTCGAGAACTGTAGCTTTAATATTGGAAACGTTTATGATAGCCTTAAAAAATGATTTTATTTCTAATTATAAAATTTAAAGCTTAAAAAATAATGTAGATTGAGTAGATACATGAAAACTTCAAAATCTTGAAAGTTGCTAGTCCAAAAATGAATTATAAGATGTATACTATTTTTAGAATTTGAAATCTATTGTTTTTTCTTGTCCATGCATCTTAAGGTCGAGATGATCAAGTTGATGATATTTGGGCATCAAAACAAATTTTGAAGTGTCCCTAATTGATTGTTTAGAGCCTCACACTCCTATATCAAAATTTTCCTTTTTAAAAAGGATGTGGTTTCCATAAGGTTACAACTTTAACTCTAAATTTTATCATAACATGTAATTTTGGTGTAAATTTTTTTTAGAGTTATCTGGAAATCTATTTTTGTATCTAATTATAAAATTTTAAACTCAAAGAAATGCTTAAAATCAAGTAGATCTATAAACATATGAAAATTTTGAAAATGGATGGTTTAGATAATGTATTGTACGATGCACTATTTTTTAGATTCGAAATATTTTTGTTTTTTATATTCATATATCTCGATGATCAATTAGAGGGATTTTCAACATTAAAACAACCTTTTCGATGGATTTTGGGTTGTATCTTTAATCGTACATTTTAAGGTTGCTACCTTATATAAACTTCTTTCTTTTAAAAATCTTTCATTAGGTGTCTCCTTCATATTTTTGTTAAAAATACTCATACTACCTTTGTTTCGTGTATCCTTCATATTTTTGTTAAAAATACTCATATTACCTTTGTTTCGTGTATGTAATCTTGAACAAGCGATTGCATTGTGGTAATTTACTCTGATTAAGTTGTTCAGGCCAAATGATTTAAATACTCTTATTTTTTTATTTTTTTTGAACAAGTGCGAGAATTCATTAAGGTAATGAAGGCTCCAAAATACTCTTGCTTGTTATCTGAAATATTTTTAATAAACATGGTGAACGAATGGAACACGGAACAAATAGTGATGTACGGATCAATTGGCTTGAGTAAGTTAAATTGGCCAAATATTAAAGTGCACTCACTTTCTGTAGTTATTTTTATTTTTATTTTTTCTTGGGGGGTGACGTAAGCATCATAGGAGTAGGTTCACAAGCCCCTTTCACATCCGGGCCGAACCATGTGCTACAAATCAATTTGGTTTTTTGTTTTTTTTATTTTAATTTATAGGTTTAATTCATTATGAAAATTGGGTAAGGCATGTCTATTTATGTGGTGAGTTTTATAAAGATGAAAGTAAAATTAAAAAAAAATGACGAAAATACTCCTCAAATATTTAGGGGTTTTGTAGTTTGAAATATTTTTTATTTTATTGGATGTATAAATATTTATGAATGCCTTAATTTTCATGTAAAACATAGAATAACAATAAAAATAAAAAAATAGATTTTTAACCCTTAGGGGGAGCCTCAAATTTAGTTCGAACTATTGAGGGTACTTGTGCACAGTGTAGGATGGGTGGTTCAAATTCTAACCGCCCAGCTATATTGGAATCAACAACTGGTGGGTTTTGGTATCGTTCAGTTTTGGTGAACTGGCCAGGTATTTTAAAAAATTCAAAGAAGTATGTAAAATATTAAAAACTAAGAGATTTTGTTTGCATTTTTTTTAATGTCTTTCATCTTTTTGACAAAGATTGGAAATTGTTTTGACTATTAATACTTATTATAATATTTCCCATCTTTTTTAATGTTTTTTAAAAATACCCCTGCCAATTAACTTTCCTACACTGCGTGTGCGTCCTTGAAGTGTCCACTCTTTATAAACCAGGGTCTATAAGGGTAGAAAGTATGTTCAACCCAAAAAAATTTGAAAGCAGTGTAAAAATGGCAAAAAAAAGAAGGAAAAAAGCAAAAATGATAGCAACAAGAGAAAGTATTAGAAATATTTGGAAGATATTTAACTCCATTTTAAAAATGACAGCTGTTATTTTCTGGTTTTTGACATCAGTTTTTTAATAAAAAATGGACAACGGATGCTATGGCGCTGATACGTTAGTTTGAAGTTTTGAACGTATCTTGTGTTCACGGCCCTGCTTGTTGCGTGTATGTTACATCATCGATTTGTGTGTTGGTTACAGCTGTTATTTCAATTGTCTGAAAAAGGGTAAACTTACGTCCATACTTTTTTTTAGTCAACTTTACTTTTGGACGGATGTTAGAAACATCGCAACGTCTTAAACCTTAAAGAGTGAAGTCTAAATGTGGAACGTTTTAAACTTTCAAAAAATGAGGTTTAAATGAGGTCCCATTTTGGGAGAAATTTTATCAAAAAATAAAAAATTTCAAAAGCTCGTCTTTCAAATAAATAACGATCTATTTCGCGGATTTTTTGGTACGATGGTTTAAAAAATAGTACGGACATAAGTTTCCCCTTCAATAAATGTTGAATAATAGCGGTCCAAAGCAATACATATAGTGAAGGAAAAAAAAAAAAAGAGTCATGGGGGGCATACTTTATTCTTGATCGAAATTGAAGACATTGCTTGACAGAGAGATGCTAAAGAAAAGTATACGTAATCTTGCCAACTGGATGTTTATGTTCAGGGCTTTTGTTTGTGTAGAGAGAGATTATTATTATTATTGTTATTATTTTTATGTGAGAGGGTTAAAAATTGAAAAAAAAAAAAATAAAAAATCTCAAATCAATTTTTGAGGGGCCTGGGGTGGTCCATTCTCCACTTACTTGATGCCCTGTCCACCCGTCATTGTGGTCTTCATGAAATGATGATACAAGGAGAGGTTTGCCGTAAGTGTTACGAATGCCAATGAAGCCGCACCGGCAAAGACTCCATCTTTAACAATGTAACACTCCCCATCTAACCATCCCTTCCCATACTCTTGCTGCCTGCTCATGCTTGTACCCACACTCAACAAAACAACGCCAAACGCATAACTTACCCTGCCAAAAAATTCATGCTGCCACTTTATTACTTCTACTATAGCACCCCCAAATTATTATTATTATTATTATTTACACATGTACCCACACATACACACATATATGTGTGTATATAAGGTGTCAATTTTGAGCAATTAAAATAAGTAAACACATCTCTAAATCATGCAATTGTGCTATTGAAAAACATTAATAATAGTTTGAATCTATTTCTACCAAATTTAAAGCTAGAAAAAGCTTACATGTCAAGTAAATATATAAACACTTACATGTCAAGTAAATATATAAACACTTACAAAATCTCAAAAATCGATGACATAAATAATATGTTACAAGATGCAGCATTTTTAAGATTTGATTATTGTCCTTTTCATATCCGTACATTTAACATTTAGAGGTGGTCAAGATGATCATTTGGGGGTTTTTATTTTTTTTTGTTAGCCGTAGGACCTTTTCCGCTAGTCTCTGAGATGTACCTTAGTTTATGTTGATGTGTTATATAAATACATCTATATTGATGCCTTATATAAATATTACACACACATAAAAGCACAAATAAAAAGAAAAAATATTAAATGATTGTCCCAACCCTAAAAGGTCATGAATCTATTAAAAAAAGATTTCAAGTTCTAAAAGTAATATATATTATGCCACCTTATCGAGACAGTCTATTTTCGAGTATTTAAAGATGTGCCAAATTTGCACTATTTTTTTTAGGGTGCAGTTGGCGTACGGATGCATCCGTAGCTGTAGAGATAAGGTGCACCTTCAAATTTTGTCATGGTATATAATTTTGATATAAAATGTTCTTAAGATTATCTTAAAATCTATTTTTATATCTAATTATAAAATTTTAAATTTAAAAAATGGTTAAAATCAAGTAGATCTATAAACAAATGAAAATCTTGAAAATGGACGGTGTAGATAGTATGTTGTAAAATGCACTATTTCTTAGACTTAAATTCTTTTTATTTTTCATAATCACATATCTTAATGTCCAGATTATCAATCAAAAGGGCTTTTCAACATTAAAAATATTTTTTTCGATGGATTTTTGAGGTGCATCCTTAGTTCTACATTATAACGTTGCGTCCTTATATAAACTTTTTCCCTTTTTTTTTTTTTTATTCACATCTCAATATGGGGGAAATAGACTTCAAGACCACCCAAAGAATTTTCAACATTGAAACTGCGTTTTTCAATAGTGTCTTGAACTGCCACTCCACTAGGCCTGATGCTAATGGCACCCTCTATATATTTATGTGAAATTGTTAGAACGCACTCAAACCGTACGATCATGAATGGGAAATAACAAAAGAGGGAAGATCTTTACGGGGAAAGGAGGTTGGGGAGAACCTTTGTGCTGAGCCTTTATTCCATGGGCAAAAGAAGAACCATAAATTATGTAAATAGTAACTGAAGCTTTAAGAATCGAAAAAAAAATTCAATTTTTTATGGAAAAAGGTTTGATTGGACTGCAGCCTTATTAAAATAACTAAAGCCTCACCTCATAACTCATCCAAAATTGTATTTTTGAAAAACCTTAAAATCGTTCATCTTGTCTTGAATATTATGGTTGTGAAAAAAAATTCGGATTTAAAGTTATAAAAATAGTGCATATTGTAATAGATTATCTAGACCGTCTATTTTATTCTAAAAATTAGTATTTAAAAAAATACAAGATCGGTAACAATTTTTTAGTTTCAAATTTTATTGTTGGTATTGAAAATTGATTTTAGATCCATTATAGAGATTTTTGTTGTCGAATATGTTTTCGGGACAAGGTTTTGAGGTAAAGCTTTATTTTATTTTCATAAACCCAGGCTTTATAGAAAGTTCATCCAACTTTCATTTTTCATTGGTGAAGAGCACCACAAAATTGATCTAACACGAATCTCTAAGATCAAGGGTTTCTACTTTTCAGAGATAGAAAAAGGTTAAATTTTTGGGATTTTGAGAGGATGTAATTACCATGAGAGAAGGAAAAGTGCAACGGTAAAGCAGAGCTTTTGGGACTTTGCATCAAATTCCATTCTTTTGGAGCAGCATTTAAAGGCAATTATTGAGCCCACAATAATCTGGATAAGTGAAAGACATATGGAGGCAGCAATTCCCAGTCCAAAAACTGGACTTTCTGGTAGGAAACAAAGATTCACATCCAATTTCAGGTCTTTCACCTGCAAAATCCCGTACAAACCATTGAAACATGCAGGAGAAAAGAAAATCCCTTAAAAAAGAAATAAATGACATCCAGAGGAAAGAGTGGAACAATAAATACAGGAAACGAACAGGTAAAAGAGAGCCACTTGTCTCAAATTGAGACTCTCAAATCTCAATCAACCAGCATATAGCAAAAATTGGATCAAAACAAGGTCCACAGGAGAAAAACGCAATATTTAATAACCACTCTTATTTTATATTGAACAGGTTGAAAACAACAATTAAATGGGAGAAGCAAGGGAAAAACTCAAAAAGGAAAATAGCCATTGTAAATGGAACATATGAAATGAAATAAATGAATCATTAAGTTTACCATTCAATCAAGCCAATTCACGAGAGAGAGAGAGAGAGGAGAGAGAGAGAGACCTTGTTTTTCCTGAATTCAGCTGCAAGACACGCTGCAATGGCAATCAGGCCAAGGAAAGAGACGACAGAGCAAATGGCCAAGGTCTCTGATCTTGGCTTCTCCATAACAGGCAGGATCAAATGTTGCAGAATTAAGAAGACATAAAAACCCTGAGAAACTGAAATTTCGCTTGGACTTCACTCAAAGAAATGGCGTGAACAGTCACTTTAGGCTTTTCTTGAGATTGCAACTTGGTTTCTGAGGACAATTCTTTATTATTTGGGGAGAAAAACACACCTTCCAACCGGAGTGGTGGCGTGTTGGAATTACTTCGAAATTGGGTTCATCCATGGAATTCTTAAAGTGGTCAACCAAAAACCAATCTCAGAAGAAGACCCAACTTTTGTTTTCTTTGAACAAAGACAAGAAGCCTGCCTATGATGCTCACATATGCTACTTTGGAAGAGGTCAAAAATTTATTATTTGAATATGAAACCCCCTGATAATTGAATCTCTCTCTTTCTCTCCCAAGATGGGATGATAATGGGGTTAACTTTTTAGTTTGCTTCTGAGTTTGAACAGGGGACAAAGAGAAGGAGGGGCATTGAACTTGAAATTGTTATCAATAGATTTCTCTCAATAATTAATATTTTTCTGATCACCGAGGCATTTTCATGTGGATTGAGGTATTCTATGCAATAAAATAGTCCTGTCCTCAAAGAAATTTGAAGTGACAGCCCATATTTGTGTTTCTCCAAAGGAAATAATCGAAAAGTAATGTAAAAAGGTCAACCTATTTTTTAATGAAAAAAAGTTTATATAAGGTTGCATGATCAAAGGTGCACCTCAAAATTCATTATAAAAGGTTGTTTTGATGTTGGAAAACCTCTAATGGATCATATTGTATTGATATTGAGATGTATGAATATGAAAGAAAAAAAGATTTCAAGTCCAAGAAATAGTGTATCTTACAACACATTATCTGGACCGTCCATTTTCAAGATTTTTATATGTTTATAGATAACTCGATTTTAGCCTGTTTTAGACTTTACAATTTTATAATTAGATATGACAATAGATTCTCAAGCCATTCTAATAATTTTTTATACCAAAATTATATTTATGATAAAATTTAGAGTTGCGCCTTAATTGGATCGTTCAAGGTTGCAATTTTATTGAAACCACACCCTTTTTAAATTAAGAAGATATTGTGCAATCACAATTTCCAAATTTTAAATAACTACCTCAGTAGGAAAAAGAGTCACAGGCTTAATTGGTTTGCAACGCTATGTCCTAGATTCAATTCCTACCAAGAGTAGGGGCCCTCTCCCCACTTACTCACGCAAAAACAAAAAACCTAAGTGGAGATGTGCCATTGTACCTAAAAAGGAACAAGTTTATATAAGGTTGCAACCTTAAAATGTAGAATTACATATGGACCTCAAAAATCCATCAGAAAAGATTGTTGTAATGTTAAAAAAACCTCTAATTGATCATCTCGACATCGAGATGTATGAATATGAAAAAAAAAAAAAAAAAAATTTCCTATAAATAGTACATCTTGCAATACATTATCTAGACCGTCCATTTTCAAGATTTTCATATGTTCATAGATCTACTTGATTTTAACCATTTTTTGAGTTTAAAATTTTATAGTTATATATGAAAATAGATATTGAAAAAATCCTAATAAGTTTTTCACCAAAATTATGATACAATTTGGAAGAGTGCCTTAATTGGATTGTTTAAGGTTGCAACCTTATAGAAACCACACTCAATTGGATTGTTTAAGGTTGCAACCTTATAAAACCACACCCTTGTAAAAAACCTCCAAATTCACTTTTATTTATGGATCCTTAATTCAATGTTCCAAGCCACAAGATTTACGTCCTCCCATATGAGCTTTTCTAGGAATACTAGGACCCTAAATTTGATTTATGTTTTGACCAATCACTAGGACCCTAAATCTTAGAGAGTAACCTCCTCCTCACATCATAACCTCGAAAAAAGAAAAAGAACCAAAATAGATATGCACCCATTATGCATGCATATCCAAATATTGAATACATGAGAAAATCCACTTCAAGTAGATCATTTGCCCAAGGAGCTAGTCAAATTCCTCCTATGGGATTACTTATTGTCTTATATTGTCTCACTTTTCTATTTTTTTGAAGGAAAATTATAGTAACCCCTCTCTTTTTCCCAAAACTAGTGCTTTTGATCAAATTGTTAATCTCAAAATGATTTATTTTTACATCCAATTTTCAGGTAAAAAAGTCGATTTTTTGTACCAAAATACCATTTTTTAATCTATATTTCCAAAATATGGTGCTTAACATGTGCAGAGCTTGCACAAAAATGTGCCGAACATGCTATTGACATAAAGTCAAAATGTGCCAAACTCGCTTCTTTTGATATTCAAATTCTACCGTTCCGGCACAAAATGCATCTGACTTGCTTATATTGAAATTGTGCCGGTTCAACACATTTTGTGCCATACTAGCTTCACAGGAGTGAGTTGGGGCACAAGTACCGGCTCCCCTAGCATCTCCCGTTTTTAGGCACAGATAAGTTTGATCATGCAGTTTGAACGTCACGGGCCTGATGAGTTGACCGGCTTAGAGAGGGAACGTGGGTTAGAACGAGGGTAGTTTGGTCTAAAAAAGTCAATTTTTTTGCTTTGGGGTTGGATACAAAAATAAACAGCGTTGGGGTTAATAATGTGGTATCAAATGTAGTTTTTTTTGGATGGAGGGGCAAGAGAGTGGGTGTACAAGCCTAGAAAGTTTAATTTGGGAAAAATCTATAATTTTCCATTCTTTTAAGAAGTGAATAAGATAGGTTAATTATTTTTCTTGGAAAAATTATGAACAAACCTTTTCCCTTTCCCTTTATTATGAAATACTCTATATTTTTTATGAGGAAACCACCCCAACCTGCTGCCCTTTTTTTCCAGATTGCTCACCTAGCTGACATTTTCAACATTGAAGTGAATAAGGCAGGTTAATTATTTTTCTTGGACAAATTATGGACAAACCTTTTTCCTTTCCCTTTATTATGAAATACTCTATATTTTTGCAAAAATTATGAGGAAACCACCCCTACTTGCTGCCCTCTTTTTCCAGATTGCTCACCTAGCTGACATTTTCAACATTTAAATGAATAAGGCAGGTTAATTATTTTTCTTGGAAAAATTATGAACAAACCTTTTCCCTTTCCTTTTATTATGAAATATTCTATATTTTTGCAAAAATTATGAGGAAACCACCCCCACCTGCTGCCCTTTTTTTCCAGATTACTCACGTAGTTGACATTTTCAACATTGAACAGGTAAGAAATTCTCCAACTGTTGTTTTTTTCTTTGATTCAAGGTTTGTTTGATATCAGTAATACCCAATAGCATTATCTATTAGGTTGTTCGATGTTTATAAAATCAGACTGCCCAAAAGTCGAAGTTCATGGGTATCCGAAATTAGCAAATATCAAATAGCTGAATTTGTTGTAAATCAAGCCTGTCTAGTATTGCAAATACCACAAAGCTTAAAACTTAAAAAAAATAAAAAGTTGTAGATTCATCTGTCTGATGTTGCTAAAGTCGGACACCCTAGGAACTGTGGCTTGTTCGAAATTATAAACATTGAACAACCCAACAAATAATGTTGTTGGGTGTTTCTGACATCAGACGTACCCCTTGAATAAAAGGAAAAAAAAATGAAAACTGGAGAATTTCCCATGTTTTTGTTGTTGGAAACAACTTCTGTACCAAGGATAGTCTCTGCCGAATTTTTGCAAGCATTTTGAGCATTTCATAATGAAGGGGAAAAATAGTTGTAAATGATTTTGTCTTTTTTCCTTCTTAGTAAATCAGCTATAGGAATCAAACCTAAGATATGGTGTTACAAAAGTAAAGGACTACCCTATTAAGCCTAGACACATTTTATTTGATATATTGTCATTGTTGTCACCATCATCATCATTCAAGCTTTATGCTAATGATTTGAGCCAAATTGCATCTCATAACCGGTATTGTGTTAGTTCTATATCGCATATAACTAGCGTATCAAAGTCTACTTTTCCTAATCTTATCACTTATTGATGTCACATCTAAGTTCCCTCGTATATACTGAGTTCTATCCGCTCTTACGTTATCAGTTGTAAAAATCTCAATAGAAGAAACATAGGCATTTCATTGTCTTCAATTCTGGCGCCATTGGAGCACTATAAAATTTGCCTGCCAAAAATGGCAAGAAAAACCAAATACCCAATGGCTTCCTGGAGAGAGTGGGATAACCTCTCTCACATGCCATAATCAATTGTACGGTGTGCTCCTGATTTTGGGATATGTTTAAATAATTTTTTTGTCTAAATGATTCATTTCTGAATTTTGTTAAGCTAGTTGTATTATACCCTCTTAAATGTACATTTGACACTATTTCAGTTTAATTAAAAGTGATTTTATTAAGGGAAAACATTTATATAAGTTGGAAACCTTAAACGGTAGAGTTAAGGTGCTCCTCAAAAAGCCATTGGAAAAGGGTATTTTGATATTGGAAAACCCTCTAATTGATCATTTTGATATTAAGATGTATTTATTTAAACAAAAAAAAAAAAAGATTTTTGAATCTAAAAAATTGTGCATCTTGCAGCATATTATTTGGATAGTCCATTTTTAAGATTTTTATGTATTTGTAGATCTACTTGATTTTAACTATTCTTGAAGTTTAGAGATGAAAATAGATTCTCAGCTCACCCTATTAGTACCCCGTACTTCTTCCAGAAAACCTCCTAATTGTTCCAGAGCAATTAGAATGACCAAAATTATATCCTACGATAAAATTTGGGTAACTGTTTAGGGGTGCAATCTTATGCAAACCACACTCTTTATTATATAAAGAGGCTTTTTTTTGGGAAAGAGGTTGGAGTTGTGATGGTAGCACCCCATATCTTAATCACCATATTATAAATTTCATTCCCACTGCTAACATCTCCCCATTAATATATTTAAAAAGCTAATTCCTAATCTACTAAAAAAAATGGGTAGGGATTTGTCTTTCTCACTAAATTAGCCAAAAAAAAAAAAAAAAGCTTGTATTATACCAACGAGAGGTAGAATATATACTTTTTGAGGAAAAATAATATTCTATTAGTTTGTAAAAATTAATTAATGCTTCATGTTGTGTTGTCACTTCACATGCGAGTGATGCTATATCCCATATGAGAAATGCCATTGTGCATAATAATTATCAATCACTTGTGTTTTGTGAAAGATTTATGTTTTTGTTTTGATTAATAACCTAAAATGCACCGAAACAAGAAGTTTCATCATTGAGTAAAGGTATAAATGCATAAAAACATTGAGTAAAGGTATAATGTATAAAAACTTTGAGTATGTTTATAAAAAAGGGTTGTCATTTTTTTTTTTTTTACAAAGAGGTTACAATTAATTTTAACAATAAAATACAAAATTTTGATTGCTTGAAGTATTTCATATAATTAAAAAAAAATTTAATTTAGACTTTTCGTGGCCAATCAAGGATTCACCGCCAATCACGCGATTTCAAATCTAACATTCAACAATAGTTTTGACTTCCTTTGTCCAAAAGCAAATGGACTTATTGTATATCTTTACGTATAAGATACACCGTGAGTGAGTAGTTTGACAAAACCTTAGGACCTATTTGTTTCCTTAGAAATAGGTCTCTCCAATATCTATTTTCATAAAAATGGAATTTACATGCTCTCCCATAAGAGGAGTCACATTTCTGCATGGAGACCGATTTCAACATTATAAGCCCTATTTGTGGAAATATCAATTCTACGAAAATAGGCTAGTGAGCCATAGTAAACCTAGACCCTTAGCATTATCCGAAAATTACCCAAACCTATCATAATACCCTTAAATAGTCACTTTAGATATCCATGAGCCTTATGAACCAAAAACCTGACCCGGATATCAATCTGACTCTTAGAAACCTAAAACTGAGACCTTAAAGTTCTAGCCTTATAGACTTCTTGAAAGCAACTCAATAGAGGAGGTCACAAGGTTTCCAACGGTCCAAGAATTGCCTGAATTCGACCCACGATTAGAAAGTTATGGCTTGGGAAAACTTATTCACAAAATTGGCATTTTAGTCCCCTATGCGACGATACGTGTCGTGCGACTTGCCGCGTGTTGGCTTGTGCAACTCATCACATGTCGGTTTTTAATCTAGAATATTTTGAAAATTTTTTGCAAAAATAGCTTCTAATGAACTAGAACTAGGAGATTAGTTCCAATTATTTTCAAAAAAATAACCATTTCCAATGTTATGATTATTGAATCCTTTTTTTTTAGTGTTTGTCCAAATGAAGCAATATTTCAAAATTACCAAGTTTGCAATGTCATTTCTAATGGACCCAAGAGGGCCACACCATAGATAAACATTCACAAATTATAGAGCGTAAACAATTAATATGACAGTTTCAATCCATATTGAAAACACATGTTCTAAGTTATTCCAAAATCACATCTTTATACTATAACATAATCATTTTTATTTACTAGAGAGATAGGAAGTTAAATAGAAAATTGACTTTCTGGTATTTAAATATATTTTTTAGAAGTATTTACATATATAAACACTTTGCAAGAAAAACTTTGCAAACTTTCTTTTCACCATATTTGTTAACACATTTAAAAAGCATTGTGTAATTACATCTGTTTGGTAACCCGTTTGGTATTTTAATATATTTTGTAAATAAATTAATTCTATACATGCAATATTTAAATATTATAAGTAAAACTATATAGTTATTTTATATTATATAAATGTATCACATAAATATATATATTATATTATATTGTAACATAAATATTACATATATTATATATAATATGTATAATATATGATACAAATGTATATTAATAATATAAATTACCATAATATATATTTATAGTAATTTATATTATTAATATATATTTGTATTATATTATGATAGGATATATACTCATATATAATATCTAATATTATATAATATCAAATAATATATTATTTATATATTATGGCAAGAGGGTTTCACACCGGCGAGAAAACACAATTTTTTGGCATATTTTCTTGAAATGTGTGTCCCATAAATACGAGTCCAAGAAACCAAACGGGCTCTTAGATTAATTTTTTCTATTTGCTCTTATCTTATTAGATTTAGATTTCTTGATTCTTATCTTTTTCGTGCTTCATATTTATCCCTTGCATTAGTAGATTAGGTTGAATTCATCTTATCCACCTAATCACATCATATTGTTGATTTTTCACACATTTATCACACATATTCATACTTATCTTTTCAAATGATTTTCTAAAAGCCCTTATACCAACCCTGAAGTTGTGCGGGCATCTAGGCGGGACAATTAGGAGTGCACTAGCAAGGACGCCTGTACCCGTATGCGAAAATTCTTACCACAAAACAAACCCATAATAGTAATGCTTGGCCTCAAGCAGCTGAACTGTAGTTGAGCTTTACTTGGGCACCTGTCAAACCTAGCCGAGCTTTTTTTTCAGGTGCCTTGATCCGACCCAATTTTAAACAATGACACATCCTCAATCGCTCAATTTCAAATCTAATGATCAATAATGTTTATGGCTTCCTTATATAAAAATAAATTTAATATCAATATTATATCTTGATCTCTACATTATTAGGCCACAATTAATGTGTGGAGACGTCATCATTATTATCATTCGAGCCTTATCCCAAGTGATAAGACACGTGTGCAAGAATAAAGCAAGACTATAGGATGTAGGTCATGTGACTTTCAAAATTGAGAAGCTTGGTGCATGATGCAGGGTATCTTTCTATTTTTTTTAAATAACAAATCCTATTTTTTGGATAAAATTATTTTAGGATAGTGCAAAAAAAACAAATGTACTTTGATAAAATTTAGGAAAGAAGTATTTCATGCACTCTATATTATTAAAAATATATGAAAGTGAAAATACATATATTTTGATATATTAGATAATTTTTCATTAAATATATCATTTTACAAATAAAATATTATATTATGAGTAACATATGACAAAAAAATTATATTCATCATATTGCTATATATAATAAATATTTATTTAATAAAATATTGAATAGTTACAAGTTTAATTATAATAATAATAGAGAAAATATATAATGAGACCATTTATATTTGGAATAAGATAGTCACAATTAATCTTGACAATTGGATATGAAATTGGGTGGTTGCATTTATTTAATAGACCAAGCTCAAAGTTAAAAAAAAATTGTCTTGAACTTTGTGACAAACTTATACTATCAAATTGTACATCGGATGGTTATAAATAATTGTGACTTCAGTGTACCAAAATTAAATGGTATACAATCCCATAATTTAAACAATGGTTTAACCGGACAAAAGATACAACCAACGTTGAAACAAGTTTGCATATTTTAAGGATTCTCTCACCAAATTATTTCACTGCAGACACTTGTGCTTTGTGAAAACTAAGGGGAAATAAGAGAGTGAAGATTTTCGGTATTTTGGGACATTGAAATTTATAGAATTTTATTTGGCAAATTTACATAATTATCTCTTATATTTTATGCAATTTAAATATGGGAAAAATTTATATAGAGCTGAGGCTCTAAACCATCAAATTAGAGTTTACCTCAAAAATTTCACTAGAAAAGGTTGTTTTGCTGCCCAGATATCCTCAAATTGATCATCTTGACATCAAGGTGCATGGACATGAGAAAAAAATAGATTTCAAGTTTTGGAGATAGTGTATTTTGTAATACATTTTGGACCGTCAAAATTTTCAAGTTTTCATATAGTTATTGATCTACACTATTTTTCAAGCTTTAAACTTTATAAATAAAGACGAAAATATATTTTAAAGCTATCACAATGATTTTCAGTATTGAAACCATATTTCTCGACGCTATTTGAAAGTAGGCTCTAATTTGATTGTTTAGAACCTAGGTTCTATACAAACGGCACCCTTTAAATATTGTCTTTAATATTCTTAGTTAATTATAGGCAATTGAAGAAGGCCTTTTTACAGAGCCAGGCATCTCTCTGACACGAGGACTAGTATCTCCTCCCTGCCCACCTCTATGAGCAGGCCCTTCTTTCGCAAGACTTAAGGATGTCTCTCATGGCCTAATTCGAATTATTTCAATGTTCTCTAAGATAGAATTCGGCCTTTGGATTCAACCCCGCGGCGTCCCATGCTTTAGAGCATGCATCATATTTTAATGTTATTTTTCTATAGATCTAGTCAAATTTAGAGTTTTGTACATGCTTCTCAACATATTGTACCAGTGAAAATATAAAAAATAATTTAAGCAAATTATTAATCAAGTACCCCTAAAATCGCAATGTATATTTTTAGCGATTTTCTATTTATTTAATTATTTTTATATATATTTTTTACATATGATTGATGGTGAGAAGCATAAACGTAATCAATTTGAGCTCAATCCGATGTATGTAAAAAGTATAAAATCGGAATACTGGAAACATTCTTAAAAATTTGGGCATAAATGTGAGGTGAGACATTTTTCTAAATGCAAAAAGCTATAAAAATGTTTGCATAAGTTACCCATTCTATTTTATATAAATAACTTGGGGATTTAACGCAACCATGGAACACCTACCTTGCTCGATGTTATGGGAAGCTATTTCTTTAAAGAAGTGTTCGCACGTGACCCATATACTACACACGTGGGGCTGAGGTAGGGTAAAAACAGAGTCTCGGACATGGCTTGCCTTCCATAAAGAACAGAATAGAGCGTAATTTAGAGATAAGGAGTGCGTAGCGTAGAGACGGCTAAGGTTTAGTACTGCATCACATCACATCACATCACATCGTGGAGTGGATAGTGGGTAGAGAGGGTTGAAGTTTAGTACCACATCAAATCGTTCGTGGAGTGTATAGAGACGCCATGAGTGAATCGTAGAGTGTATAGAGAGTAGAGAGGGTTGAAGTTTAGTACCACATCAAATCGTTCGTGGAGTGTATAGAGACGCCATGAGTGAATCGTAGAGTGGATAGAGGGTAGAGAGGGTTGAAGTTTAGTACCACATCAAATCGTTCGTGGAGTGTATAGAGACGCCACGAGTGAATCGTAGAGTGTATAGAGAGTAGAGAGGGTTGAAGTTTAGTACCACATCAAATCGTTCGTGGAGTGTATAGAGACGCCACGAGTGAATGGTGAAGTCTACAGAGAGTAGAGAGGGTAGAGAGGGTTGAGTACCACATCACATCGTGGAGTGTATAGAGACGAGACGAGACGCGACGAGTGAATGCGTAGAGACTAGGGTTGAAGTTTAGTAGATCGTGGCGTGTATAGAGACACCACGGGCAACGGCATCGTTCGAGTTTTTAGACACCGAGCCGTGTGATGAGCAAAGAGACTAAAGAATACCGTGTGCTCGTCACTCGAAGCGGCGTACGCCTATTTTTGAATGGGTGTCTCTCTCGGGACTCACCCTACCAAACTAAATAAAAATTTTCTCTTAATTATCTTTCCCTCTCTCTGCCTCACTTATTCCAAAATTCATTGTCCTTCCGAAATCCATTTGTTTTTCCTCATATGTGGGATTGGGTTGGGTATCGGTTGACCCCGACCTGACCTGACCTGACCTGTGAATGGGAATGGGAATGGGAATGGCGTTACTTGGATTTGTTTCCTCCTCATCCTCATTGGTGAGATGATAATGGGTTGGGGTTACTCGGATTAGATTTGAGTAGTTCGCTTGGGTTGGGGTTAATTGGATTATATTTGAGTGGTTCGCCTTGGAAGGCCTATTTTATCTTTTTCTTTAGTCGCTCTCTCAGTGCTTACACACTTTTGTTTTTCTTAAAGATATTTTTTTGATGTTGGTGTGTTTGTTTTTTTTAAAGATATCTTTTGGGTTGTTGACGCCAACCTCACTATGAAAGATATCTTCCATAAAGTTGAATATTATGGGTTGTCGACTCCAAACTCATTAGGGGCATGTTTGTTTTTCTTTAAAGATATCTTTTGGAAGGTTTAATGTTTTTAAATTTTTTCGAAAGTTAAATGTCTTTGTTCTGAAAAGTTTAAATAACTTGAGTAGTGTGTTTGAATGTTTTGTTTTCGAATGTTTAAGTAAGTTATGGGTGCTGTTTTTTATAACATGCTTGAATGTTAAGAAAGTTCTGAATATTGTGTTTGATAACATATACACTTTATTAACATATACATATGAATATATTTTATTAATATATATTTATATCATATATAACATATAATATATTATTTATTATAATATAATATAATATATTTATATATTATATATTTATTATCATAAAATATAATATTATATTATATCATATTAATAATACTAATATTATGTATTTATATTATGCATAGTGAGTAGTGATCAACAAAAAAAATTCTAAAATATTAAGTTTCTAATCCCCCTTATTAACTTAATCTTTCACTTTTTCATAAAGGAATGTGAACTTTTGTAGAAAGATTAGTTTCTTAATTTTTTATAGAAAGTATGAAACAAATGCGGAACTTTTTCAAAATATGAAAGAATAGTTTTCAAAAAATACTTTCAAAAAAATAAACACGCCCTACGTGTAGGACCAAGACCGAACCTATTGGATTGGGGGTTCGAGTCTACACACACCTCTCTCTCATGCTTAGAAGTTCTTTCCTTCACTTATTCTTTGAAGTTCTCTCTCGTCGTCATTATGACTTGGCATTAGGGGTGGCAAATAAGTCCGGTTGGGTTTGGATTCAATCGGTTGGTTTTGGATTTGGGTTCAGGTCGATTGGACCCCCACCCCACCCCACCCCACTATATATAAATATATATTATATAGCATATCAATTAAACTTTTTATTTTTTAAATTTCAAGAACCTAGACCGGGTTGGCCAAAAGAATCATGTGGCAGGACATGCTATGGACGCTTAGAAGATCCACGCACCTTTTGATAGTCCAAATTGAACCAACTTCATCTTAGGGCCAAAATTGAATTTCGTTTTTTTTTTTAATTTTTAATTTAAAAAAGATACTAATATTGAATTTGGGCCATAGCTGCTTTTTTATAATTAGAATTGAATAAAAACAACAAAAATATTTGAAATAAGCAATATTGATCATAATAATTTTAGGAGTATTAAATAATCATATTCTATTTAAAATATTTTTAATCATTTTTATTTAGTTATATTAATAAAAAATGCACCTACACCACAAAATTCAGATAAATATCTTATTTAAATAAAAAATACAAAAAAAAAAATGTAAGACTAATTTTTGGTCATTGGATATAGCCTTGTAAAATCTCAACCATTAAAAGTGTGCTTGTGCACCCGCCCATATGATGTGGATGGCTTACTTTCCTTTTTTTATTTTAATCCAAAATTATTGGATCTATCTAAATATTACCCAATGATTATTTTCAAATAACCAATTGGACTTTAAGTTAATTAGTACCTCGATCTTGCCCTCCAAAATTAGACCTCTTCTTTTCAATCTTAGTACATTAATTTAATTTTATTTATTTGAAGTTGGTTTTTGAGTTCAAGAGGTCGGGGCAAACACACAGTATTCTCCAATTTTGAAATTTCTAGATGCACCAAGTATTTGCTATTTCCAATGCAAGCTATTGAAGAGAGTTTCCCCAGTCAACATAGCCAAAATATGAGGGCAAATGGCAATACTCATATTTTTATTGTATATGCCGTTTGTGCACATAACAAATAATGGGTGAGGTTTTCATAAGGCATCAATTTCATAAATTTTTGGTGAAAGATGTTTCAGTGGAAAGTCTTGCGATGGCAGGAAAACGTATTCTAAACCTTCGAAAATTGTATCGATTAAGTAGACCTATAAATAACTAAATATTTTGAAAATGGACTGCCCTGACAAGATGTACGACTATTTCCATGACTTGAATTTTTTTCCTTTTTATATTTGTAAAACTGGCGATTGAGATGATCAATTTGAGAGATTTTCTAGCATCAAAACAAACTTTTTTGATGAGATTTTTAGGTGTGCCTTACTTTAAATTATATTGACACGTTATATAGGTTTTTTCCAAAAATAATTTCAACCACCCAATTTCAATGATCAATTTGAGGGGTTTCCCAAAAATAATATATTGACAATAATACTTTATCGACCACCCAATTTTAAATCTAACAGTCAATCATGATTGTGAGCTCCTTATATCAAACGTAAATAGTCTCATGTATATATTTCCATATTAAATACTTTAGTTTATATTTTAATAATTTTTCATTTTCCAATTCTTTTTAAAAAAGTTTTGTTAGGGCGCAGATAGGCTGAAGTAGTTTTGAGAAAAATTTAATATGCTATTTTGAAGATTGTCATCTTAAGGGTTTGATATTCTTTTTTTTTTTTTTTTCTTTCCCATGTCTATTACCGTGGAAGTGGAGATGATGGAAAAACTTTTGGCACCAAAATTATTCCTTCTGATCAATTTCGAGGTGCTGTTGCATGGAACCGCAATTGCACTAAATGTCACCCGAATTTCCGTATAACCTAACTCGGAGCCTCCTAGTTATCTTACCAACTAAATAACAAAGTTTGGAGGGTAAACTCAGCGTTTGAATATTGGGTTCTGTTAGGGTACTCGAAACCATGGGGTATTTCCTTAAAGAACTTAATATTAATTGGACATGCATTACCTTTGTTTTGCAATATAAAATTTTGTGAATAAGGTCATTTTTCATCATAAAGAAGGGTGAAATAAATATTTCAATAAGAAATATTGGTATTTGATAGTGGTTAAGAATAATTAATACTTCATATGGGTGATGTTATAATTTATGTGGATGATCTCATTCTTCACTATTGTTAGTAAATATTTTTCTTTATCTCAAAAAATTCTTCTTTACCCTTAATTAATTACTTAAAATACCTATCGATAAAAAAGTTACTATAATATGGGGTTAGTGAATCACTCTAATAAAACTCATGAACACTTGATGGCCATCTAAGAAGCCTAATCCCACACGGCACCCCCATGGACAGCATAAGGAGCAATGGTCCTCTTTTGTAGCAACACCTAAAGGGAAGTTCTCCTTTAGCCCTTTGGTAGGTATCACCAATATTTGTGTTTTAATCATCGCTTTGGAAAAACAATACTTATAAATAGCATTGGGTGGCTTGGTTTCTTGTTTAGTGGAAGGTATCACCAATATTTGTGTTTTAATCATCCCTTTCAAAAACCGATACTTATGAGTAGCATTGGGTGGTATCGTTTCTTGTTTGGTATATCTGAGAAGGAGGAAGAGGAAGAGAAAAGTAACGTTTGTATGATAAAGTAATTAAAAATGTCCATGAGTCTTTGATGCAAATAGGTTTTTTAATTAAGTTAGGGTTTGGGTTTGTTTTAGATTTCTATATTTTTTTAAGGATATTTTTGTCTATTTTGGTTGTAGAGATTTTTAGGGGTTGTATTGGAAATTTGTTTTGTACAGTGTACAGGAGACCTGAGAGAAAAAATAGTTTAAGGGATTCATGTGAGGTGGAGAGGGAAGAAGAAGATAGAGATTTACATGAAAAGAGAGGAGAGAAAGGAAATGTGCAAGGAAGAGATTTTTTTTTTTGTGGTTTTTTTATTCTTCTCTTTGTGGGTTTTTTTTTAGTTCTTTGTGTTTGTATTTAAATAAAATATGTCTTTTTTGGAGATCTAGGTTATTTGAAAATAAATAAAGTGTTTTTGATATTGTGAAAAGATCTTTGAGATGGACTCCCTTAGAGGCCATGGTAAGGTACAATTTCTCAACTATTTATTTATTTTTTTAATTATGATCATCATTATAGCTTTTTTCTAATTAATTGGAATCAACTACATGAATTTTGGTCTTCCATTATACTTTATTAAATGTCACACCCTCAGTGAGAGCATAAGTCCTTATATCTTTCTGAACTACTTCCAACCACATCCTTTTGGGCTTACCTCTTGTCCTTTAAGTCCTTCCACTTGAACTAACCCGTACCTCTTAGCAAATGTTATACTTGATCGGTGCCACATATGACTAGCCCACTTAAGTCTACTCTCTCTCATCTTATCGTTATTGATGCCACACCTAAATTCTCATGAATTGATTCATTTTAAATCCATCCCTTCTTATATTGCCACTCATCCGTCTCACCATCATCACCTATGCTACACTCATTCTATGGATATATCATTTTGTGTCCGCTCAATATTCAACTCCATAGAGCAAAGCTGTTCTCACAACTGTCCTATAGAACTTGCCCTTCAGCTTCAATGGTATGTGGCGATCACATAAAATTCCAGTTGCAAATCTCCCTACATTATTTTTTCTTTAATATTTTTCTTTATTATTTTTTCTCTACATTAGTTGGTATTGGAGCTTTGAGATCTATAAAACATGATGCTTTTACAAACAACTACTAATCCAATTATGAAGTGTGTGGATCAAATAATTGAGAAAGCTAAAGAAGACCTGATAGAAGGCCTTCATAAAATAATGCAACTAGTGTTACAAGATCGACACATTAAATGGCAACAAGAGGGAGACGAATAATATAAACAGGTAAATCTCAGTACGAAGTATGTTGACAGGTCAAAAGCACGACAACCAATTACGAAGAAGAAGATACACTAGTTCTAATACATAAAATATAACTATTTGAGATCGAAGGAGAAATCAAGATTAAGTTTAGTGTTCCAGATGCCTATTACAAGCCAGATATCAAGTGCTTGATTAATTGTTTTATTTAAGAACAAAAAATATCCGAACAAATGGTGGGACTTCATCACCTATTTTGAACAGGCGTCTAAAGCATATGAATTTAATAAGCGTAGGGTAAAACTTCTCCCTGTTGGGTTTACGTGACCCTTAAAGGCCTTATAAGAACTTGTATGAACATTTTATATAGTGGAACATAAACTCAGTAGGAGTGTGGTCCTTTTGTAAATCATACTAGGCAGATGTTATTTGCTGATACTCGGACTAGGCTCGACGAGCTAGGCCAGCTGAAGTTTGAAAAAACTCAAGATACCTAGGTATAGGGATCTACTGAGAAGGGTTTAGTGGGTTATCCCTTGATGAGGTCGAAGTATGCCTAAATGAGAACCAAGGGACTGTGTGACCCTTGCATGTGATGAATAGCCTTTAGAGACAGGGCTAAAACCTCATCGTTATATCATCACATGATATGTACATAGATAGCCGTTTTGAGATTCACCAATGAGGGTGAAACGTGTACATGTGCGAGAGATTATCCTACGCACCATAGAGTCATGGTTGTATCATGGTCTGGAGGACCATGATTTTTATCTCTAAGGGAGAACCTGAAATCCATAAACTGAGATTGCGTCCCTTAGTCTATTGGCTGACTTTGGCGGTCCAATCATGAGCCCCCATAGTGGACTGTGGGTCATGAGAACTGCTGGGTCAGTTTGAGAAAGCTAGGTGGATTATGATTCGCAGTTGAAGGTGGAGTGCTCCCATATATTGATAATTTTCTAGATCTAATGGATCCGATTCTCATCAAAATTAATTAATTTCAATTAATTTTATGTTATGTGATTTTTAGAATGTTTATTTGAATTTTTGTGAATCTTCCGATATTTTATTTTTGTCATTTGGATTTATAAATTAAGAAATTAATATTTCAATGTTTTAAATAAAATATAAGATTTAAAATTTCCAAATATGAAATAAAATATTTTATAAAAATATATAGGACCTCCATAAAATATGGAGTCCAAATTTTAAAAGATGTGGAATAGGTGGGGCCCACACGTGACCATCGAAAGGAGGGACACGCCCTACCCATTCACATAATATTCTTGAGAATAATGTTTATCCTCTTTGTTGGCTTATCTTTTTTAGGTATAATCAACTTATGTGATAAGATTGAATATTTGAGATATTTACTAAATCTTTGAATCAATATTGGTTGATCTAATAATTAAGGATTGGATATATTAAAATATAAGTTTTTCTTATTTGATGGGAATAGATTTAGGAAAGGAAGGATAATGATCTAGCTCATTGAATCATAGAAAATCTATAAAAGAATGTCTCCTCTCATAAAATAATATACGTATTCTCTTTTCTCACTTTAAGAATTCTCTCTCCCTATCTCAAAATTTAGCTCTCTTTGGAAATGGTTTTGGATTACCAAAGGGAGGCATGCCCCAATCTTTATCTTTCTCTAAGTTGCACAATGTTTTGGTGACACGCATCACCTCTGTTCTTTATTCTTTATACGTGGCAAAGGGGTAAACCCCTTGCTAGTAGATCTCCCTATTTCTTTTCATATTCATCTCCCATCCCTCTAAAATCAAAATTAAGCCATTGGGTGGATTTTTACCATGGTAGGAAAATCAACATACCGATAATAGATCTCATGCACCATGAAATGAGGGGACTCGGCATGGAATGTACTAAGCCTTGTTGAGGTAATCTCCGGCAATTTTACCTTTTTAAATATTTACTTCTCTTCCCCATAAAGCAATAAATTCTAGTTTTCTTTCTTGAATAAAGAATGGTATTTGAAGAAGTAGTAATTGAGAACCGATTTTATTTTTATTTTATTTATTTCAAGAGTGGTTTGATTATAATTGGACATTGTAAGTGATATTGCCGGTGTAGTGATAAAAGAATTTTTTAAATATATATACACGTTGCTTTATCATAAAGTCCTTTCACTCCCAACCCCAGGAGAATGACGTAAACTTATTTTTTATTTTAAAATTATCTTAGGAAATTAAAATTGGGGTTTGTGGTTGTTTTAGATTTCTAGTTTTCTTTACGATTATGTTTGTCATTTTTTGGCTGAAGGTATTTTTAGGGCAGTATGGGAACTTTGTTTTATTTTAAAAGATAAAGTAGTTAATGCACTAGAGAGAGAAAATAGGCAAGATGAAGATTGAAGTGATTTATGGGATTTATGTGAAGTTGAGAGAGAGAAAAAGAGAGAGATTTAGAAGAGGGAGAAGAGAAAGGAAAATGAAGCCAAGAGAGATTTTTTTTGGGGTGGTTTATTCTATTCTTTTTAGTACTTTTAATTAATATTTAAAAGAAAAAGAACATTTTTTGGAGAGCTCGGTTATTGAAAAAAGAAAGTGTTTTTGATCTTCTTGTGAAACGATTTTAGGAATAGACTTTGTTATAGACCCAAGAGGATATATTCTCTCAGCCATTTATTTTGATCGTTTTTTAAGGTTAATCATTTATTATTTTCTCTATGCATCATGTCTTACTCCTTGTTTGGTATTATTGGGCCTTTTTCATTTTAAATTACTATAAATGAACATGATGCTTACGTACATAATAAACATATATCATGAATGAATTCTCATTAAAGTACCCCCAAAAAAAAGAGTTTGGTTGATTCATGTGTTCGCCTCAGTTTTGAGGGATCTAGGTTTTGATAAATATCCCAAACTACTGTAAATCTATTTCCACTTTAGACTCATGAATTTAGAGCTCAAAAAATATATCAGATGATTAAGAATTGAAATACATGATACAATAAGAAAATACAAAATAAATATATATATATATATATATATTTTTTTAAAAAAAAATCGCAATGGTGTTGATCAGAATGATAGACTTGTAAAATTTTAAATCCAAAATTATTTTTAAAGAAAAATTTTGGGACAGCAAACTCACGTACGTCCCTAGACATATCTAAAACACTGCCCTACAAGGTACACACATATAATGATATGTATATAGACAATACACAAAAAGCGTACGGCGACACCTAAAATCTCATTTTTTTCATACTCTCAAACAGACGGCATGATGCATTGACTATGGTATGGTTGAATGGCCAATTGGCTATGAATGCGAACACGCAGATTGAAATGGAGTAGTTGGTATTGGGAGGCTGACTCAATTGGTTGGTGGGCTTTCATCTCTGGTTGAGACTTGAGAGAGAGAGAGAGAGAGAGAGAGAGAGAGAGAGAGAGAGAGAGAGAGAGAGAGAGAGAGAGAGAGAGAGAGAGAGAGAGTAGAGAGAGAGTAGAGAGTAGAGTAAGTAGTAGGTAGTAACGTAGTAAGTAGTAGTAGTAAGTAGTAGTAGTAGTAAGTAGT
>NW_006494910.1:7787561-7825934 GCF_000471905.2 Amborella trichopoda | reverse complement strand
TATATATATATATATATATATATATATATATAAAGATCCAATGAGACCCTCTCACACCCATGTGTATAGAACCCTAAAGGATTACCATTAAATTTGGCACATATCTCTAGAAAAGTCAAGTCTCACGCCCATGTGATAACTGTTCTAGAGATATGTGTCAAATTTAACGGTGATCCTTTGGGGTCCTATACACATACGTGTGTGAGAAGGTCTCATAGGATCATTACTCTATATATATATAATACGGTTTGTATCTAAACAATCAAATTGGAGCCTACCTTCAAATAGAGTCGAGAAATGTGGTTTTAATATTGGAAATCTTTGTGATAGTCTTAAAATATATTTTCATATTTATTTATAAATTTTAAAGCTTTAAAAATAGTATAGATCGACAGATCTATGAAAACTTGAAAATCTTGAAAATTGATGGTCCAAAAGTATGTTACAAAATATACTATTTCCAAAACTTGAAATCCATTTTTTTCTCATGTCCATACATATCGATGTCGAGATAATCGATTTGAAGATATTTGGGCATCAAAACAACCTCTTCTAGTGAAAGTTTTTATGTAGACTCAAATTTAATTGTTTAAAGCCTTAGCTCTATATAAACTTTTCCCATATATATATAATTGGACTCTATGACTGCCTGAAGAAACTTAACCTCGGAATACTGGACATCTCTCAATTGGACTCTATGACTGCCTTGAGAAACTTAACGTCGGAGTACTGAACAAGAGATGTCCAATTATTGAACAGATAGAAATATGCACTTAAAATTCAAAACCCAATTTTCTTTAATAATCACGATGACTTTCAAGTAAATAAATAAAAAAAAATCTAAGTCAAGAAAATCCATCTAAAGTGCTTTTTTGGCCCGAGGAACAAACATGCACGCTATCAGCTTCATCCAAACCCTAAACCCTAAACTCCAAACCCCATAATCTGATTTATCTTGAGGCACATACTGGGGCGGGGGCGGTATGTGTTGGATTGAAATGCATGTACTAAAGGGGTCACAACTGTGTTGCGTGTATACAATATATTGAAAGGGATTTAAAAAAGGGAGGGAACCACCAAGTTCCTTCACGGGAAGCACCTTTAAAGGGTGGCTTTTGTCTCGTTGCCAGCTTTTATTCTAGCACTGGGGGCTACATAGGAGGAAGCAAAGCTGGCCACGACTCGTATTAAACTTGGAAAGGGTACGTGGCCCATTTTAATTGTAGACAAGGGTGGGTGAGTGGATGGTGATGGGGAGGTTGAAGGAAAGCAGCCCTAAGGAATCACGATGGTGTACGGGTTGCTGTGTTTCGCCTACGTGGCGAAGCCTGAAAAGGAAAGGACCGAAATGGTGGACATTGCAGCCATAGTGCATTAACTCCCCCTCTGTCTCTCTTTCTCTTATGTTACTATTATTATTCTTTTTTTTCTTTTTTTTATTTATTTATGGTGTTTGCTTAAGAATTTTTTATTTGATGAGAAAAATAAAACAATTTGGTATTTCCGTCAATTTGGTGGAAGGTTTTGATTTTTTAATTTAATATAAATAAATTAGATCTTTATATATAAAAAAAGAGTAATAATCCTATGAGATCGTACTATACTTATGTATATAGAACTTCAAAGGATCGCCAGTAAATTTGACACAGATCTCTATAAAAGTCAAATCCCACACCATTGTAATAACTTTTTTTAGAGATTTATAACAAATTTAATGATAATCATTTGGGATTCTACACATATAGGTATGGAAGGGTCTTATATGATCATTACTCTTAAAAAAAAATACAAAAATAACACTTTTATATAGATATACCTTCGCTTAGGTTGAATCCGCCAAAGCTTCGGCTCGAATTTGATAGAAAGAATTTCACCAGGCTTCGCTTCACTTTGGTCTAGACCTCAAATACAAAAGCTTCGATCTCTTTGGCTAAAGTAAAGTGAATTTGATAACATTGGTATAAACCTCTCTCTTTCACTTGAAACGGCCTTCGTGGCTTTGGAAATGGCCCAAGAAGCTCGGCCCAGCTCGCCTCTAAAAAAAGGTAGGGATGGGGCCACATATTGTAATCCGAGGGATGGGCTAGGGCTAGTGTCGGGCCAAGCCCAGCCCTCTTTTTTGCTTCACTTGTTTTTAGCCTAGCCTGGTCTAGCACTGCTGCCCCAGCCTTATAGCAGCCGACGGTGCGTGAGCTGGCCCAGCCGAGGCTCACGAAAAAGAAATATATATTTTTTCCCCTTGTTGCATAAAACCTAATTATGATGATGTAAAAATGTAATGCTTCATTTGTTAAGTGGGACACCGCCTAATTATGAGCTAATCGTCATAAATGGCCGCCTCAAAGATTTTAATACATGGTTAAAGGATTTTTACCATTTTATGAAGCGATTCTTAGTCTTTAGCGCATGTTGAATAAGGAATATGGACCTTCATCTTAAAGGAAAAAGTTTATATAAAGTGTGAATTTTATACGGTACAATTAAGTGCACCTAAAAAATCTAATAGGGAAGGTTTTTGAAAAACCTTCTCATCTATCATCTCGATTCATAGAAATAGTTCATTTTCTAGCATATTATCTAGACCTTCCGTTTTCAAGATTTTCAATTGTTTATAGATCTACTTGATCATCACTATTTCTGAAACTTTAAATTTCATAATTGAAAAAAACAATAGATTTTCATATCATCACAAGACTTTGCGGCACCAAAAAGTTTTGATGTGTACCTCACTTCAATAGTACAAGATTGACACCTTATACAAACCTCATCCTTATCTAAAACCCATCCATCGTATTGTTTCTCTGACGATGTTCATACCCCTAGAATTGCACTCACCAAATTGCGATGCGCACATCACTTGTAAAGGGAGATAAAGGTTCAAGTATTTTAGCTATTTTCTTTGGTATCCATATCTATTCCATATCTTATTCCGTTCAGGAGACACAATGATACATCTAATAAAAAAGAAAAACGAACAAATGTTTTATGAGACGGTTAAAATTAGTTAACCATGTATTCATGCACAAGAAAACAAATAAAAAGGTAAATAAGAATCGAAAAAGTATGCAAGGAGATTATATACAGTTAACACAAAAAGGTCACAATCGCTCTTATCTTTTAAATTTCAATTGGGGTGGTTGTGAGCATATAAACTCAAACTTCAAAAAACCAAAAAAGAAAATTCAAACTTTGTGATCACTCTAAGCCATCACATTTGATATTTTAATGGTTACAGTAATTATAGCTTTTTTGTAAAAAGTATAAATGGTTTTAGAATATATAATATCTTGGCCCCAAATCTTTAGAGAGAGATAAAAGGAGGGTGGGAGGGTGTTGAGTTTCAGCCCGAGACAAAAAGAGAGAGAGAGACTATGGCCAGAACCAAAAGTAACAAAAACTTGGCCAACTGTGAAAAGACATTGGGTCATGGTGGTAGCACCCAACACCTTTGTTATCATGTTGTGGTTTTTATTCTCATTACTAACACCACTACACTAATACTTTAAAAAAGCTTACTCTTTATGTATTTAAAAAACGGGTAGGGATCCGTCTTCTTCACTAAATTACCCAAAAAAAAAACCCATATAATGATAGACTAAAAAAACAAAAAAAAACTTCATATAAGGTTGAGGGCCCAAACAATCAAATTAAGGTACACCTCAAAAATTTAATAGATGTTGTTTTGATGTTAAAAGATCCTCAAATCAATTATCCCAACCTCGAGATGTATAGATGTAGAAAAAATTGATTTCAAGTCTAAAAAATAGTGTATCTTATAATGTATTATTTGAACCATCAATTTTCAATATCTTCAAGTGTTTATAAGTTTATTAGATATGTATTATTTTTTAAACTTTAAATTTTATAATTAGATATAAAAATAAATTGTTAAGCAATAACAAATATTTTGACGAGAACAATCACCGTTCAAGACTATTTAAAGCTATGCCTTATTTGGATTGTTTAAACCACACGGTTTAGACAGAAATGATACCAATCAAAAACAAAGAGGTTCGTCACATGCATCATGTCCTTTGTCTGACTTACGGGCTCGGCTGGTGCTCTCAGATCGCGACACGTGGCGAGAATTCTCTGTAGCATTGGGGAGGGCCAAGTTTAACCGTCCCCTGAAAATGCCATAAAAAGTAGGGATTCGTCCTTGTTCACGAACCGCATTTAGTACCTCAAAAGGCAAAATGCCTATCATTAGAAAGTATATGGTATTAATCGTACACTACGGACAAGTCCTTGGCAATAGAATCGTGTCGGTACGACCGAACTTTCAAAAAATTCGCGAAAAACTCGGGGAAGTCACTCCACACGTGTAGAATTTGGGATTCGTGTTTCCCACGTGGGTCATTTTTAGCGTGTAGCACAAAGGGCTTTCAATTTCAGTTTTAACTTCAATAAGCCCGAAACCGACCAAAATCATTGACAACGCTACCCAATAATCTATTTTTACTTTTAATTTTAAATTTTAAGCTAAAAAAATAGTTCAAATCAAATAAATGATAAACGCGTAAAAATCTTTAAAATAGATGATCGAGATAATATGTTGCATGATGCATTATTTTTATGGATTGAAATCATTTTTTCTCCTATTTATGCATCTCGATGTTGAGATGATCAATTAGATGGTTTTCCAACGTAACTATAGTATTTTCAAATAAATTTTTGATGCGCACGTTAATTCTAGAATTTAAGTTCTCAACCTTATATAAACTTTGCAATCAGCGAATCATAGCTTCTAGATCAATTATTAAACTTTTCAAGTATCTACGAATTCATATGACGAAATCTTATGGGTGGTAACGGTCGGGTCCTGCTCAACATGTACCTAGACCTGAATGTAATCGGGTCCAGGTTTTAGACTCAGACCTGACCCGTCGGTTCCAAAAGTTAGATATATACCCATACCTATCAGGTCCAGGGTCTGGTAGGATCTATCGCCACCCTCACTATGAGCTTTTTTTTTTGTTTTTTTTTTCTCCATTCTTTACTATCATATACCTAAATTATTGGCAACAAGCCGACTTATTTGTCGTTTAATAGCTAGGTATGATTATGAATGCTTAATTCTTATTGTATATGATTCTTAATATACCCAAACAAATAGGACTTGAAGTATTTTATCTCCAACAGTTTCAAGTAACGATCACGGACGGGTCGGGTCCAACCGAACCCGGACTTGGATCCGAATAGTGTTCGATTCAAAAACTTTGACTCCGACCTGACCCACCGGGTCCAAATGTTGGACCCATATCCAGACCCGTTCAGGTATACTTGACAGATCCCAAGTCGGGTTCAGGTTCGGGTCAATTGCCACCTCTAAATGATCTCTCCCATTTTTTAAGTATCTAGCTTAGTCAAGTTGGACTCAGCCAAGTTACTAGCATTCAGCCTTTTGCCAAGCCGAAAACACAGTTTGTTGTCTTAGAGTTAGAAAGAGATAGTAGGCATCCATTTACATCAATATTTTGAAACCCAAATTTGTGGGTAGGATCCTTCACCCACAAATATGTGTCAAATCGAATGATTGGTGATTTAGATTCAGTCTGAACCGGTCCAAACCAGTTATTTAGAAAATATTAAAAATAAAATAAATATAATTAAAGCAGGGTGGGAATTTAGAGGGGATCTAAAAAAAACATCATATAAGCATATGAAAAAAAGAATATATATATATATATATATATATATGCCTACCACAAAACTTTCACTAGAAGGGGTTGTTTTGATGCCCTAATAACATCAAAATGATCATCTCGACATCAAGATGCATGGACATGAGAAAAAATGGTTTTCAAGTTTTGGAAATAGTGTATTTTGTAACACATTTTTGGACCGTCAATTTTCAGGATTTTCATAGATGTATCGATCTCCACTATTTTTGAAGCTTTAAACTTTATAAATAAAAATGAAAAGATATTTTAAGGCTATCACAAAGATTTTTAATACTGAAACCACATTTCTCCACGCTATTTGAAAGTAGGCTCTAATTTGATTGTTTAGAGCCTAGGTTCTATACAAACCGCACCCATATATATTAAAAGGTGGAGAATTAATCTGATTTATAAAATTTTAGATAAATCTAATTTGTAAAATAATTATTAAAATTTAAAGACTACCAGACAACCGTGACCGTGTGATGAACGTTGAACAATGATGAGGTGTAGGTGAAGTATTGTAGAACTTCACTTATCGGCATTTTGCCCGATAAATGTTTGTATTTTTTATGACTTAGGAAAGTGAATAACATTAGTAAATAAAATTGCAAGTCAAGTATTAGAAAACCTTTACATTGATCATCTCAACTTGAACATTATGGTTGTGAGAAAAAAAAAAAAATGATTTCAAACTCTAAAAATAGTGTATATTACAACAAATTATCTAGACTGTTCATTTTGCTTTAAAAATAAGTGTTCACAATTCCACAAGTTCTGTACCAGTTTTTAGATTCAAATTTTATTGTCAGTGTTGGAAATTAATTTTAGAGTCCTCATAAAAATCTCATTTTTTTGTTTTCATGAAACCTAGGCCTTTTGGAAACCTCATGAACAAGAAAAACCATCCTATTTTGTAAAGTGTGATGTGTTTTAAGTCTTTTGTACTGAATGTTGCTAGATACTCAATGTCTTTTTTCCAAATTTAAATCTAATAATATGTAGGCTTTTTCAAAATATTATTAGGTTTTTTTATCTATCAAATAGGATTTGAAGACACAACAAATTATGGAAAATTATATAAAGCGATTATTTATTTTTAATATATGGAAGTCACAATTATTCTCCTCCATCTGACTTCAAATCGGTGGTTATGAGCATGTCATTGACTTCAAAGGGAGATCGATGGGGAATCCATGCCCGGTAGATAAATAATATCAGTGTATACAATCCCACATTGCATACCCTTACACTTTCTTTTAGTTTTCAACAAATAAAAAAATTACCAACAACGTATTTATTCTTTGGTCACGATAAAATTCTTTTTACTTTCACGCATCTAATTTACAATCAAAATTTTAGAGTCGACTAGTCTCCATTTTCTACTCATATACTTATTTTTTGAGAGAGCATTTTCTACTCGTATTGTGGTGCGACAAATCTAGCATCAACTTTAGCCTAACTTTTAGGAATTATCGAGGGAAACTACATTATTAAGAAAAAGAAGATTATTTAAAAGAAAATTGTTTGGTGCGACCAAGCTCGCACCTGTTATTATGCGGGCTTGTAGATCTACAGCATCCATCAAAACTGGGTCTTGTAAAAAAATATCATTTCTAGTTTATTGGCAACCGAGGCTCTCTTGATTACCGCTTATTGGCAAATTGGGATAACATAAATCCGTAGTGAGCACCCCACAAAAATGAATCCAACAACCCAAATAAAATCTTCCAAAAACAATAATACGTGTCCAACGAATTTGGGAAAATTATAGAATAAGAGAAATCACTATAAACACAACACAACCAAATACTTGAACACACACGGATTAACGTGGTTCACCCAAAGTGGGTTACTTCTACAGGCAAGTGGGCCATTCATTATCTCAAAGAAGAATTTACAGGTTTAGGGTTTTGTAGAGATTATCTCATAAATAGAAAGAAAGCTAAAAAAAAATTTCCTACTGTAACCCCACCATCAATCGAATCATTTCTTTGTCTCCATCGACTAACATCGTTACCACAAAGAAACCCCGATCAAATCCGGCCCAATACATGAGCCACAATGGTGCTAGGATTTACACAAGAAACCCCCAATCTCTACCTCCTAATGCTTCTCTATACATTTCTTTTCTTTGATATTATTTCCTTATGTTTTTTCTCTCTAAATATGTTTAGACATCCATAACATTTTTTATGATAAAAATCTCTTTGAACAAAAGAAAAATACTATTGGGATGATATTTGCATCACATTGCCCAACATAGTTTTTAAAATTTATTTCTTTTTACAGATTAATAATCTCTATGTTAATATTATATATTTCCTAAATATTAAGATCAAATTCTATTTCAAAAATAAATCATTAAAGGGCTGGCATTTCTACATGTTAGTCCGTAGACTCGTAAAAACCATGTCCTTATTTAAAAAGAACAATTAAGCATTGCGAAACTTTTACTAAGAGAGAGAAAGAGTTACTATAAAAGAGAGAGAGAGAGAGAGATCTTTGACATAGAGCTACAATTGAAATGGACTTTTAACAATTAGAAATGGGGAGATGGCGTAGAACTTCCCTTTAAGGAGAAGGTTCAATTCATCTATGATCCCACTCCCCAAGAATACATGATCTAAATGGGTTGTAAGCAAAGTGGATTGTCATCTCCATTCATGCAAAATAAGTATTTATTTTGATATAAAGATGTAACAATTATTCTTATTTATTACTCAAAGTTAAAAAAAAAAAAATTTGTAATACATCCAAAACCATTTAATGGTTATGAGTAATTGTGGTTGCCTCGTGACAAAGATAAATAAACTCGTAACATACGATATCGTTTATTTATAGTATATGTAAAATAAAAAGAAAACTCTTAAAAATAGTTATAAGCGAATTTAAATAGTGTTTAGCCCTACTACAGACACACTATGTTCGTGGCAGTTTTGCGTTAAAAACATCCATGGATCTACGAGAACCGTGGCGGTTGCAAGTGTTTTTTTGTATGAAAAATCTCGCAACGGACCTACTATGTCTACAACAGACATAGTAGGTCCTTTACTATCTTTTAATCCATGCCGTCGAAAAATTGAAGTCCAAAAAATTAAAAAAAATTCATGAAAGAGGGAAAAAAACACCCTTCTAAAATGTCGATTCATGGACCGTTGATTAAGTGAAGTCCGTCCGCTCCACGTGGGACCTACTAAATGAAGGCGTTGATCGACAAAAAGTATATTCCAACATTTACCAATCTACCCCTGCCACCTTAATGAAAGTACTAAATAAACATTTTAATTGCAAGAATAACAAAGGCATGAACAGTAATTTTACTCATTGGGTTTATTGCATCTTTCACTCACATTTTTTTCCTCCGCAACATTTTATGAAAGTATTTGACCCCCCAAATTTGGAGTATCCTACCTTCATATGGTTTGCAAAAATATGGTATTAACCATCAAAATATGAAATTCATTATTAACAATCAAAATATGAAATTCATTTAACTTTTATTTAATCAAAATATTAATAACCGACATTCATTTAATTTCTCAGCTTGAGCAAAGTACAACGCACATGCCATTAGCTAGTTGAACAACCTCATCTCTTTTCTTATGATCAGCTGTTGAGTTTGAGGCATTTTTTTTGGGTTGATTAACTGATAGTTCATAGAATTTGAATTGCAATTTTTTTTTTTTGCAGAAATACAAACCAAAAAACTCAACGAACCAAGAAATCACAAGTTAACTTTCAAGGAAAAAAAAAAAAGTACTAATCCATTAAGGCATAGAATGTACAAATAAATCCGGCCGTTTGAGGAATCACACATGGACTTAAATGGTTAGCAAATGACATTAAGCAGTGTTAAATTTCAAGTTTCATTCTTACCACCGAACTATAAACAACAACAAAAAAAAAACTTTTAAAAAAAAAATTCAGCAAGAAAAACAAAAGAAATTAAAATTTAGTCCATCCTAAGCTCGGGAATGGGAACGAAAAAAAAAGCATTTACGCAGTCCAAAATTTATGGAAATTGACAAAAACAAAAATAACAATGGAAATACTAGTGACCTGTTATTTTGTAATTTCTAAAAAATTTTACTTAGGGGTTTAAGAGTGTGGCATTTGAGATATTGTGGGGAAGAAGAGGGGCCTTCTAAGTTGTTTCCATTTTGAATAGGCAGCGTTGATGTCAGACCAACGTGTCGCTGGGTCAACCAAGGGCAGTAGGCACACGAGTTCGTATGTGCCCATTACACGTGCGACGCGCTGCAACTATCCCGCCCCTGCCCCCCTCTCTCTCTGTCTAAACTTCCCGTGAGCTGGATTCGAGATTCCATGGGTGGCTTCGAGCTGTCCATGCATGACAACCTGTTTCTCTCTCTAAAACCTCCTATAAATTCCCCCCTTCCACTCCACTCCCTCCCCACAAACCTCATTCCTCTCTCCTCTTTCTCTCTCTAAGTTCACTCTCAAACCTCGCACTAACTCCCCTTTCTCTACTCCCTCTCAACCCAATTCCTCTCTCTATCACAACTAAAACTACAACCTCTATAGACTCTTTCTCTCTCTACTTCTTTTCACTCTCTCATTTAACTCCAACACAATTTTCATGTTTTAACTCCCAACACAAAGGCCCCCCCCCCTCTCTCTCTCTGTTGAGAATTCGGAGCAGGTTTGAGCATGGCGGCAATTGTAACAACATTGTTTCTCTTCATTTCATTCTTTTCCTTCATTTGGGTTCTTGCCGGACATCTGCGTCGCGGGCGGCGCAGATTGCCCCTGCCGCCGGGGTCGTTAGGCTGGCCGTACATCGGCGAGACCTTCCAACTGTATTCCCAAAATCCAAACACTTTCTTTGCTCAAAAGCAACAGAGGTTAGTCTTAGTCTCTCTACACAGCAAAGAAGAACTTGAACATAACATTTTGTTCTAAACAAATGAAAATGTGTTGATTTTCTATACCCACAATATTCATTGCCAAAACACTCTGTTTCTCTCTCTTCAAGAAGTTGAACACTGCATTTATCTCTCTAAAATTGATGCATACATTGATGAATGGCAGGTATGGTTCAGTGTTCAAGACCCACATACTTGGGTGTCCATGTATTATGATATCAAGCCCAGAAGGTGCAAGATTTGTGCTAGTAACTCAGGCTCATCTGTTTAAGCCTACATTTCCAGCTAGCAAAGAGAAGATGATGGGGCCTCAAGCTCTGTTTTTTCACCAAGGGGATTACCACATGAAGCTTAGGAAGCTTGTTTTGAGGGCCTTCTTACCTGAGAGCCTCAAGCCCAAAGTTGCAGACATCGAGACTGTCGCCATTGATTCCTTGGCTTCCTGGGATGGAAACACCATCAACACCTTTCAAGAGATGAAGACAGTAAGCCCCTACTCTCTCTCTCTCTCTGTCTTCAAAAGATAGGCATAAACTAAGAAATTCTCTCCCTTAATTCTCTCTCTATGGAAGCATTGATTAAAAGATTTCTAAGTATTTTTATTTTCAAAAATTAGGATATTTGTGATTTTCCTCTCTCTTTGATTACTTGTTCTGTAGTCATGTGTGTTTTGAATTTTTGAATTGGTTTTGTTTTTGTTCCTCCTGCATAAAAGATGGAAGATTCCATGTTTCATTCTACAGTCAAGTTTTGACATTGAGAAAGTAATATCCTTATCTTATCATTTGGAAAATCCCAAGCTGATTCTCAAATCCATTTTTCTTTCGTGATTATGTTGAGTTGGTCTTTTTAAATTTGTTGCCTGTATTTTTTGAATTTTTATAGGCAAATTCAGCTGTGGAAATTCAGCCAGGAAAAACCATTTTATTTACCTGATAAAAAGATAGCCTGGGTTTGAAAGAATCCAAGGGATCTTGACCTTTCAAATGAGCATACAATTTGTGGGGTACCATGTTTTCACCCCCTCTCCCTCTCTCTCTCTCTCTCTCTCTCTCTCACTTAGTGGGTACCGTACTGTTTCTACCCCTCCTCCCTCTCTCTCTCTCTCTCTCTCACAATTTGTGGGGTACCATGATTTCAGCCCCTCTCTCTCTCTCTCTCTCTCTTCTCTGTCTCTGAAGTTATGCACTATTTGAGAAGTTCCTAGAGATTTTGATATTTGCGTCAGAATATCAGAATTGGGTGTATCTAGTATTTACAACTGCTCTCTCTCTCTCTCTCATCATAGGTTTCAACTCTTAGTAAACTCCAAGGGGCATCACTCACACAATATAAACTTAAGGTGAATTGGTTTTTATCAGATAGTTGCACTACCAAGAATTGGACTCTCTCTCTCTCTCTTGGACAGATTGGTGTCTTCCTCTCTGTTTTGATCAGTTTCTGTTACTCACTTGCAGTATGCATTCAATGTGGCACTACTTTCCATATTTGGAAAGGATGAGCTCCCCTTCATTGAGGAGCTTAAAGAGGCCTACTATACACTGGAGAAAGGCTACAACTCCATGCCCATCAACCTCCCTGGAACTCTATTTAATAAGGCAATGAAGGCAAGGAAAAGGCTGAGCCAGATTTCAGCAGAGATCATATCATCCAGAAGGGTGACAAAAATGGAAAGTAATGACCTTCTTGGCTCTTTCATGGGAGCCAAAGAAGCCCTAACTGACGAACAAATTGCAGACAATGTTATTGGTGTCATATTTGCAGCAAGAGATACCACTGCCAGTGTCTTAACATGGATCATCAAATACCTTGGAGAAAACCCAAGATTCCTTCAAGCTGTCACAGTAAATTTTCTCACTCTAAAACCCTGTTTTTCACCATCTTTTTCCTTCTCTTCAATTTAATGTCTATTTATAGTAAGTTTTTACACAGGCTTGAAAGACGGTTGGGGTGGGGTTATATTTGGGTCCTTCTGCCCCTTTTGTGTGTTCTTTCTCCAAAATGGGCCTGCCTCTAAAGACAGATTGGGTTACTGCTTTCTTTTAATGACAATTCTTCTCTCTCCTGCTTAAAAGTCTATTTGTATCACTTGTATTTCCTTTGTTTCCTTTAATGGAAAGTCTTTACAGTGAGCTCAAGAGTGACATTCCATGGAAATCTTTATAGCAGTGGGCCCAAATTAAAAAACAGCTGGGCTATTGTGGCATTTTCTTCAAAATGGGCTCAAGGTCACCTGGTTGTTTGTTTTCTATTTGTGGCATTTTCATGCGGTACCCCAAAAAAGTGAACTTGAGCCACAAGTTTCATTTTGTGTGAAATCTTTCCAGCAGTTTTTCATCTCTCTCCTTCATGGTGATCTATTTTCTGGTGAGATTAACATTGAGCTTGTTTTATGGATTTTCAGGAAGAGCAAGAAGCCATTGTGAAGTCCAATGGAGAAAAAAAGCCTCTAAGTTGGGCTGATACAAAGAACATGCCCTTAACTTCTAGGGTTATCCAAGAGACTTTAAGGGTGGCTACAATTCTTTCTTTTACATTCAGAGAAGCAGTTGAAGATGTAGAATTTGAAGGTCAGTACATATTTGATGTTCATTATTCATGTACTTGCTTAAGTGATATAATTTCTTTGAGAACTATTTTGAACATTAAATATGGGTGTGTGATTATATTTGTGGATCATGGAAAAATAGGGTTTTCTGAGTCATCAAAATATGTGGGTATTTTACTGTAAAAGTTGATGATCTTTGTCGGGTAATTCAAAATAATATGAGAAGTAAATTTTCTTTAAGAAGAAACATGGTGTTTTCAAAGTAGAGTTTGGTCACATTTTTTGAAGAAATTGGTGTTAAATTGTGTAGAAATTTTAATATTTTTATGTTAATATTTCCTTATAATTAGTTTTCCTTTATGCTGATTTTCTAATTCCTTTTCTGGTTGTGTTTATTTCAGGTTATTTGATTCCCAAAGGATGGAAGGTGTTGCCTTTATTTAGGAATATTCATCATAGCCCTGATATTTTCCCTGATCCAGAGAAATTTGACCCCTCCAGATTTGAGGCAATAATACTCACTAATCTTAGAAAACCCCCCTTTTTTGTCTGTCAATTGCTTTCTTTCCTTTTCCTCTTTCTTTATTTGGCTAAAAAATGGGTTTTTTCTTGCAACAGGTTGCTCCAAAGCCCAACACCTTCATGCCTTTTGGCAATGGAATTCACTCCTGTCCAGGAAATGAATTGGCAAAATTGGAAATCTTAATTCTTCTCCATCACCTAACCACAAAATATAGGTAACTCTCTCTCTCTACAGGGTTATTTAAATTTGGGGGCATCTTTTTTGATTACCCCAAATTAATATGAGTTTTTTAACTAATAGTTTTGTTTTTGTTTCTCTCTTATTTTGGTTTCAGGTGGACTGTAATGGGTTCAAATAATGGAATTCAGTATAGCCCATTTCCACTTCCCCAGAATGGATTGCCTATCAAATTCTCTGTCAAGACTTAGGCGTATTTGCGTGTGGGCGACTGTATCTTCTTTTCAATTTTGGATGAGATCCATTACTGGGGTGGTGGGGAGAGAGAGAATAGTAATTGGATCCCTTCTCCTTTTCCGACAAAAAGGGTCAGTAAAGGAGAGAACGAGTTCGAAGAACAGGGAAGCAAGAGAATTTTGAAATTAAACATGTTAGAGAGAGAGAATTCATGATGGTTAGTAGTTCATAGGCCAATATGAAAAGATTCACACATTTTTTTTTTCATGGAGGGAGAGATACGTCCAATATAAATGTCTGCTCTGGTTCTGCCTTCAGCGATTCAGAAGAGAAGGTGGTAAAGAAAGGGGAAAACCCCTTCAGATTTTTTGTTGGATGCCTATAATGTAATTTTACTCCTTTTAATCTGTAATGGGAAAGGCCCCAAGTTCTAATTTCTTGAGAGGAAAGTTAATGCAAAGGAGAACAATTCAGGATGTTGCATGACATTTCGTTGTGTTTCAACAAGAAGAAGAACATGGTTCTGTGTAAGGGTTTTTTTTTTTTGATTTGTGAGATTACCACGCGATTAAAGATCTTCTGGCGAGAGACCGGTAATGAGCAGAAGATCCTCATGAAGAATAAACTGAGATTGATAACATCTTCGAAGAAAACGATTTTGTTCCATTGAACCTTCCTGACTTTCATTGTTTTAGTGGGTTGTTCTCTTCTTTTACTGGATGTAGACCACAAGGATAAATCACATTAAATCTTAGTGTCTGGTGTTTAGTTGTTTTCATTGTTTCTTGGTTCCTGCATAATCACCGACACACATAAGTGTTTGATATTTGCTCTCAAAGAAGACATAAAGCGCGTTCATGTTCATTGCTTGTTTCTGCATTCGTGCAGCAGAGCCACAAGCAAAACAAAGTGGTTTCAATGCCAGGTGGTTTCTGTGTCTCCACTACACCGCTATTCATTTTGTAGATTGCCGATGAAAGTGAGACTAGTTGTCTTCGGATGAGCACCTCTACAAGATGTAAGAGGTGTACAAGATCGTGTTCTCTAATACACCTATGTGGAGAAAGACGTATGCCGAAATATTGGAACAATCTGCTTTTCGATTAGTGCAACAATGTTGAGAATTAAGATGAAGTGGAAGAAAAACAATTTTGCATTCAATGATAAAAAATACGGTATACAAAAACATTACAAACTTGATACGATGACCTCATTTTTCCGCACACATATTTCTTTAAATAAAAGTTCTTACATCCATATTTAATACAATAACTATCCACTTACAACAATGACTATCTATTCACAACAATAACTACTAACCACTTAGGGTGCGTTTGAAGGTTTAAAAAATTTAGAGGTACTTGTGTTTGGTGCACCTTAGAGCTTTTACACTGGAGACCTCTCAACCCAGTTTGAACTGTTTGTATTTTTTTAGTAATATCGGGCAGATATGTCATGTATGAAAAAAATAATTATTACATTTTTAATAACCCAAAGTTGATATTATTATTATTATTATTATTATTATCAACTTTGTTTCATATTTTGATATATCACCATAACAAAAGACTCAATATTGTTTTTTAATAATATGATGATATGAAGTAGAATATATTGTTTTTTAATAATATGATGATATGAAGTATAATAGGTATTTAAATTTTATAAGTAGATAGTCGTTGCCTTTCTCCCTAATATGTATATCGCACTCAACTAAAGAACTTAAACTGAATGGACGAATTGATAAAATATTGAGATCATAAGCCTTCCACAATAAATTGTTTTTCAAAGGCTGTTGAGATCAATGAAGGCCTATTCAACGAAATGCATCATACATTCTTAGAACAATTAAGGCCCATTCTTGACTAAGCATTGCTAATCATATATTCACATCCGCAGGCATGGATACACATAGAACCACACGTTGTAACAAACTCACATGTTCGAGCAAAATGCGCCCAATGAACCAAGCAAAACATATATGGAACACCGAAGCACATTTATCCACGTTTTATATGACAATAACATATATTCACAACTACTACATCTATATCTCAACCAGTAAGAAAGCATCACATTCAACAATAACCTGTAATAACTTGAACACAATATAAAAAGGGATAAAAAATGAATCGTTGAGCTCAATCCACATCTTATAAGTGGGAAAAAGTGTCTAGGATCATTTAAAGTGCATTTTCTTTTATTTAGAGTGATTGTAATTAGTTCTCTTGAGGCTTTCATCCATGATAATGTGGCTGTAATTTTCTATTTGGTGTTTCTACTTGAGGTTTGTTTAGTGAAATTTTTTAATTTGTGTATCCTTGGGAGGATCCTCTAATTGGTTCTCTTGAGGGTTTCACCCAAGATAATGTGGCTGTAATTTTCTAGTTGGTGTTTGTACTTGAGGTCTGTTGAGTGAAAAAATTTAATTTGTATATCCTTGGGAGGATCCTCTTATACTCCGACGGACTATTCAAACCTGAGTCCCAGGTACATTGATTTTTCCGACATAGCCTAAAGCGTTCTACTTTTGGGCCTTTTCTTCCCCAATATTCTAGGGTTCCATATGGATTCTCCGAAGATACTTCATTTGCACTGATTCTGTCCACATGAAATGACTTTCCCAAGACAATTACCATCCTAGTTTATCTAATGGGAGATGTTGATATCCTTAGTGTGTTTAGGGAGACTTTGGTTAAAATAAAATGTCACCAGACTCGAGGTGTGATGACGTCCAGCCAAATAAATTTTCAGCACGACAAATGCCATAATATTGTAGGGAATACTAAAAATGGCTACAGTAGGTAACAATCTAGCCTTATAATAAATATTAAGATTAAAAATCCCTTTAAATGATGAAAGAAAGCTCCCTGCCAAAAATGAGAAAGATTTGAGCTCAATCATGCCCAAATCAGCAAGCAGATAATTCAGGAGGAGACACGTTCAGAAATCTGGTCCAACCGGCTCAAAATGATAATCTGACTCTTCAATATTTAATCCAAGGTACCCTAAGGCTATCCTCCAAATATCAGGCCAATCCAAAGCTAGATGACCAAGATATGGTCTGACGAAACTCAACCGTTCATTTCACCACATTGATTTAAGGCCAATTTACAAATATTCTTTAATATATTTAAAGATTAATGACCCAAGGACTTTAGGGGTGGGAGGTATCAATATAAAAATGCTACTTGCTAAATTTGAGCCCAATTCGACATCGAAATGGATGAAAAATGGCCCTCTCAAATATGTTGAAATGTACATAGGGTCCACGTAAATTAATCCAACTTTACAAAAGGAAACTACGAATAAATTATCAATGTGCTTCAAATTTTTATGATATTAAGGTGATGATGAGCAAAACCTTTGATAAATATTTAAGCCTAGTTTGATTTCCATAAGGGCCTTGTTGAGTACGCATGAGACCACATAGAAAAGATTTACCAAGTATATTGTACATGTCGTTCATCATCTTCATTGGAATCACAGGAAGCAACATATTTTTTGACAAAAAGGCCGGGAACATATCTCCCAATTCCGATGCCAAACGAGGTCAAATTTGAGTATGTTGCTCCTTACAACATGGTCTTTTCATTCATGTATGTGTAGATGGGTTCTTCACACGGATCAATGTCGAATCGAACCAAAAATATTTGAGGTTTGCAACAAATTATGTATATCAGTCCTATGACCTCTACTCACGCTCAGAGCAATATCTCGCAATCCGTTTAGCGATTCAAGCAAAATTTTTTTTATGGAACTTCCTAAATCAAAGACAAACACATCCATATATGGCAATCTGCGATCAAAATCTAATTGAGGGGGCGAATTCTAGTGAGAATTTGTCTAAATTTATAAGACTATAGTTGCCAAAAATAATAACAAATAAAAGAACCATACCTCTCCAACTCGGCATTATGTTGAGCCCCAATTCTCACCAAATATTGGTCTCGACATCTTCCGCAAGAATCCACTGGCTGATCTTCAAATAGTGACTAAATTTTAGTGCAATGACAAGATATAGAATTGGGTGCAATTTTTACTAAAAATAGAAATTTGGAAATTAAAACAGGTAAAATTGGCGAATTTGTTGGAAATATGGCCTATCAGTCCATTTTATCCTGGGAATTTATTTTTCAATAATAGTACAAAAGCCACATTGAATAGTATATGTGGTTGACATGAGGCAATGCTATATACTAGGGATCCATTTTGGAGCTTTTATAGGCTGTCGCACTGGAGGGAAAACCCTACTCAGTGTCACTGGACGGAAAATCCAGTGATGTGTTTGGACCATAGTTAGCAAGTCGGGGACTTTTATTAAATCGGGAAAAATTCATTTCTTATTTTAAAGTCAGATGAAAAAATAGGATAAAAAATACGGATCGGTAAAAATACTTCATGTAAAGATATCACCAATATATCAAACTAGGCTAAAAAAATCGGAGTTGAAAACTTGGATAAGTTAAAATGTTAGAAATTTTGAAATTCTGAAAAATAAAATTGTCAAAGCCATCAATAAGTAATCCATTCATAAAAACTAGACTAATATAATTAAGTCAATTAATTTAGATGACTCATCCTTGTACATCATTTGGTACATGAGGACAAGCTTTTATATCATTCCTTTATTCTCTTGACAAGTGATATTTGAATCTTGTTATCCGGTAGAAAATCCTTCACCACAAAAATTGTAATACAATTTATATCATCTTTCTTCACAATAATCCCAAAATGGATCTTTTTGATCTAACCATTGTATCTTTTTTCCTATTTTTTTAATACTATATATATATATATATACACACACGTTAGGCATTCATGCTCTTTATAAAAAATAAAATAATAAGTTCATGATAAATACACCATATGAATTTTTCCATTAATGGTTTAACAAACATCACACCTACTTAGTACATACCAAAAAAATACACATAAATTTTCACATTAAATGCTTTAAAAAATATCATACCTACTTAAATACATACCAAAAAATAGACTATACATCTTTTCACAATAAAATCAAGTAGATCTATAAACATATGAAAATCTTGAAAATAGACAGTGTAGATAATATGTTATAAAATGCACTATTTTAGGACTTAAAATCTTTTTATTTTTCATAGTCATACATCTCGATGTCTGAACTATCAATAAAAGGGTTTTTCAGCAATAAAACTACCTTTTCTTATGATTTTTGAGGTGCATATGTAACTCTACAATATAAGGTTGCATCCTTACAAAAACGTTTTCCAAATAGTAAACCTTAAAAGGGTAAGGGGAAGGGGAAGGGGAAAGGGAAGGGGAAGTGGTAAACCGAGAACGGAAGGTAAACCTGAGAACAACGAACTCTCTATCTCCCTTGTTTTTCAAGAAGGTAAACCCAGTTTTTCAAAGAAGGTTTTTCAATGTAAGGTTGCATCTCTCTCTCTCTCTCTCTCTCTCTCTCTCCCCTAATTTTCAAAGAAGGTAAACCCTACATCGAACGGCGAACTCTACGAACTGGAAGAAGAAAGCCGGAAGGTAAACCTTATGAAGCATTTCAGCAGCTAAATCGAAAGGGAAAATGAAGCATTTAGTCTGATATGGTATTTGTAAGGCAAATGATTTTCTTTATTCATTATTTTCTTTGCAAAATCATGCTGCACACAATTTTTGTAGGGCATTGAATCATGTTGCACACAATATTTTCTTTGCAAAATAACCATTGAAATATGCATCATGTTAAAGTTAAAAAGAAAAAGAAAATATCATACATTCAATCTCTGAAGAAGAAGAACACAACATAAACCCTAAATTAATAAACCCTAAATCCTAACAATACATAAATCTATTGGGGATACAAATTTCTATTTTCGGATTTTTTTTGTGGAAATAATTTGTTCTTTTAGAAATTACACAAATTAGGAAAATAATTGTTTTTCTTTCTAAAAAAAAATTGCTAAGTAAAGAAAAAAAAAACTTCTTTTTTATCCTGTTTTTTTCTTTCCTCATAAAAAACACGTTTTTAACGGGTTTATTAAAAAACACGTTTGATTCTATCGTTTATCGGCTTTGTTTCTCTCTCTAGCAATAACTCTATTGAGCCAAAAATGCATTTTTCTTTCCTTTTTTTTGCATTTTCTATTTCAAAAGAGAAAGATCTGTTTTTTTTTATTTTTTACTCCCTAAGGGTTGGCCCATTTTTTTTGAACGAGGCAAAAAAAATAAATAAATAAATAAATAAAAGAAGAGACAAGACGTTTTTTTTTTTTTGACACATATGGCAGTTATTTGGACAATTAAGCAAAGATCATGCATCCAAAAATCCTGTAACTGGCCAATGGTAAGTTTTTTTTTAATTTTCTCTTATTTTGGCTGCTCTGATGCACTATAAAAGAATGGGTTAACCCTTCAACGAAAATCAGTCTTTTCATTTTCCACCTTTTTGAGATACTGTGTATTCTCCTCTCGTGCCCATATATCTGATTTTTATTGTTGTTTATTACCTTGAGATAATAGAGTCATCTTCTCTGGTGTTATCATATGTGAATATTTTTATTTTACTGCAGTTTAATCCAGATCACATTTTTTCCAAATCTAGTGAGAGAAAAAATTCTTCTTGAACACTATATATTGCTGTTTTTTAGCAATTTGGGTATTTTTTCTGATGATCCGAGTTTGGAAGAATTATTGATTGAGTTGGATTCACATCAAGGCTTATTCAATTCACCGGTTGTTGCATGTTTTTTCTTGAGCTCTATTCTTGATAGTCTGTACTATCGCCCGGTGAGATCGCATCTATAAATTAGATTTATTTTATTTTCTTGGTTTGTATTTGTTATCATTCATGGATCTTAAATTGGAATTGAAGATAGAAAGACTCAACGGGCCGAATTATAATACGTGGAAAAGAAGATTAGCTTTGATTTTAGAGCATAAAAAATTAGATCACATAATTTCAACTGTAGTTCCTACTGAACCTACTGATGTTAGTAATAAAGCAAAAAGATCAGCTTATGCTAATCGGGAAAAAGAAAATAAGGGGTGTAGAAACATAATTTTGAGAAATATGGATGATAACTTATTATTGAGTTTTGATGAATTTAAAATACCAAAGATATTTATGATGAATTGGTGATACAATTTGGGGTAACTTCTTTGAGTAATTTAAGAGTATTGACTCAAGAGTACTATTCTTTTAAGATGAAAGAGAATGACTCTGCTGTTGAACATGTTAGGAAAATGATTTTGTTGGGCAAACAACTTATGAGTGCTGGTTATGCTTTGAATGATCAACAACGAGTTTTAACCATATTGAATAGTTTGTCTAATTCTTGAGAATCTGCTGTGACTACTTTGTCTTTAAACCGTAAGGATCTTACGCTTCAAAATCTTGCTGTTGAATTGAAATCTGAAGGAGATCGTAGATATTTAAGGAGGGCTGATGCACTTCGCATTGTTCAATTTCAAAACCCTTGAAATGGAGAATCCTCTACCAAAATAAAACCATACCAACCTTGGACCAATAATAAAAAGCAGAATGTTGAAAATAAAAACAAGAAGCCTATGCACAATGGACCCAAGGGGGCATGTTTCATTTGTGGGAAGATGAGACATTTTAAATCTCAATGCCCAAACAAGGGGGCACCCAAGATACCCAACCAAAGTCGTGACTACTTGTGTATAGTCGTTGACTGTTTAATAGCTAATGTGTCTATTGATGATTGATGGGTAGACTCTAGGGCCACTAAATATATATCCAGGTCTAGATAGGGCTTTGTGGAATTTAAAGAGCATGAAGTGGGGGAACATGTCATTTCTATGGGCAATGATTCTAAGTCTAATGTATTGGGTATTGATATTTACAGGTTAGCCATCCCTAAGGGGAACTTCTTGCTCCTTTTTTATACTCTTTATATCATTCCATGCGTTGTAACTTACTGTCTGTTAGGAGGCTTGATGTTAAGAGATATGAAGTTCGTTTCAAGGATAGGAAAGTTTCAATTGGGATTAATAGGAAAATCATTGTATGGGAAAAAGTAGTTCGAGGGGATATGTATTTACTTGATAAAATGCATGAAATTTCATGTTCTTCTGCTTACTTGAATGTGTGTGATGATGAAACTTCTTTTTTGTGGCATATGCGTTTGGGTTATATTAGTAGAAATAAAATTTCTAGACTTGTTCATGATAGCTTGATTCCTAAAATGACGAATTTAGATTTTAAAAATTGTGAACCATGTTTATTTGGTAAAAGGAGTAGAAAACCCTTTGATAAGGCAACTAGATCGTATGATTTATTGTCTATTATTCATTCTGATATTTGTGGGCCACTTAATGTAAAAACACATAGGGGTATGGAGTATTTTATTTCATTCATTGATGATTATTTGATATTTGATTATATTTATCTAATTAGCAGAAAATCTGATGCGCTTGAAATGTTCAAAGAATTTAAATTAGAAGTTGAAAACCAATTAGATAAAAGAATTAAAATCCTTAGAACGGACTGAGGAGGGGATATTGTTCTAATTTGTTTGATAATTTTTGTAAAGAAAATGGGATAATACATCATAAGACCATGCTTCACACCCCCCAACAAAGTGGTGTTGCTGAAAGGCTTAACCGAACTCTTATGGAAATAGTGCGATCGATGATGAATCATGCTAACTTGTCCTAAATTTTTTAGGGTGAAGCATTGCATATTGCTATGTATAATTTAAATCGAGTTCCATCAAAATCCGAATAAAAAATACCTTATGAGTTATGGACTGGATGTAAATCTCGATTGGAATATTTAAAAATTTGGGGTTGTGATGCTCTTGTACATATCCTAAGCCATGAAAGATTTAAGTTGCCGGCTAAGACTAGAAAATGCTCATTCATAGGGTACTCTGATACTTCTAAGGGTTATAGGTTTTATGACTATGAGATCAAATCTTTGGTTGAATCTAGAGATCACATTTTTTTGAAAAACATATGAAAATAGGCAAACTCTCTCTTATAGATATACATGAATTAGACAATAACAAATGAGTAAATGATGAACATTATGAATCTAATGTAGAAAATCTTGATAACTACATAAATAGTGGGAGTGATACATTTGAACTTATTAATGTAAATGACAGTGAACATAGGAGAAGTTCTAGGAACAGAAGAGCACCATATCATTTAGAACCATATCAAAGTTTTGTTTGTATGGACACTTTTGACCAATACTATAATTTTGCTTGTTAAGATATTCCTGAACCTTCCAATTATAAATAAGTTATTAATTATGATGAATCTGAATTTTAGAATAATGCTATGAATGAAGAAATGGATGCTATAACTAAAAACTATGTATAGGAGTTGGTAGATTTGCCTAGTGGGAGAAAACCATTGGTCGCAAATGGATATTAAAAAAGAAACTCAAGGTTGATGGTAGTATAAATAAATATAAAGCACGACTTTTTGCTAAAGGGTATAACCAAAAGGAAGGTATAGATTTTGTTGTTACTTTTTCTCCAGTAGTAAGATTTCATTCTGTTAGAATTTTGATGTCTATTGTGGCCAACCTTGATTTAGAATTATTTCAAATGGATGTTAAAACTGCATCTCTCAATGGAAATTTAAATGAAGAGATATACATGTTACAACCTGAAGGATATATTGTTAAAGGTTAAGAAAATAAAGTGTGTAAACTAATTAAATCACTATATGGATTGAAACAATCTTCTAGACAATGGTATTTAAAATTTCATAATGCAATTATGAAACTTGGCTTTGTTTCTAATGAAAGTGATTATTGTATTTATATTAAGACTAGTGGGAGTAAGATAGTGATATTGTCTTTATATGTAGATGATATTTTGATTGCTGGAAATGACATAGATATGATTAATGAAACAAAATCATGGTTGAAATATAATTTTGAAATGAAAGATATGGGGGTTGCATCATATGTTTTAGGAATTGAAATTACAAGAGATAGATCAAAAGGATGCTCAGCTTATCTCAAGAGCATTATTTAGATATGTTCTTAAAAACTTTATAATGGATTTATGCAAGCCGGTCTCCATCCTTGTTGATGAAGCAGTTAAATTATCCACATATTTATGTCCTACTAATGATAATGATGATATGAGAAACATTCCATATGCTCAAGCAATTGGGTGTATTAATTATGTTATGTCATGCACTAAGCCAGATCTATGTTTTATTGTTGGACTTGTTAGCAGGTATTAAAGAAACCCCAGAATGATGCATTAGCAAGCAGTAAAATGGATATTAAAATATATCTAAGGAACAAAGAAATACAAGTTGTACTATCAAGGTTCTTCCCTTAGGCCTCATGGTTACTTTGATGCAGATTCGAGTGGTGACTATGATGATAGTAAATCTACTTCGCGTTTCATTTTCACACTTGGTGAATGTGCTATATCATGGTGCAATAAAAAACAAGATTGTGTTGTTTTATCAACCATGGAAGCAGAATATGTGGCTTGCAGTTTAGCATCACAAGAGGCTGTTCGGTTGAGAAATTTCCTTATGGATTTACAGTTAGAATGCATTGAAAATGAGCTTATAAATATGTTTTGTGATAATCAAGCAGCCATTGTCGTTCTCAAGGATTCAAAAATAAACTCTAAATCCAAGCACATTCGCAGGAGATACCATCATATTTGAGATGCAGTAGAATATAGAGATATAACAGTTGATTACATTCCTTCAAATGAGATGATTGCATATCCACTAACTAAGGATTTGAGTCGGGAAATTTTCGAGAAACATGTGGCAGCTATGAGACTAAGATAAGTCTAAATGGAAATCCAATAATGGTTCATAAAATCATATTGGTGGGTATATAAAAATCGCATGTAAAAAACATGAGGCAATATCATATACAAGATGTTAAAGAGCCTTTATGCTGAGTATATGGAAATCCTATATAGAAAGCATGAGGCAATACCATGTACAAGAGTTAAAGGGCCTTCAGGCCAAGTGGGAGATATTGGAAATATGGCCTATCAGGCTCTTTTATCCCGAGAATTTATCTTTCAATAATGATACAAAAGCCATATTGAATAGTATATGTGAAATCCCATGTGGTTGGCATGAGACAATGCCATATATTAGGGATCCATTTGGAGCTTTTACAAGATATTGCATTGCAGGGAAAACTTAGTGTCACTGGAAGGAAAACCCAGTGATGTGTTTGGACTCATTCTAAGAATTTTTTTATATTCTAGATATACAAAAGTATTTAATTTTTAAATATCTTTTTTTATCAAGTTTATCTCATTGCATATGATTAACAGTTAGGTGACAACTTGTTAATCCTAATTGGCTGCACTTAAAGAAATTAAAGCAAGAGTTATACTTGGATCTCAACTCCTATAGACCATGAATGTGAGAGATACAAATTTGGTTCTCTATAAAAAGAGGTTAACCCCTCAAGTAAAAGTGACCAAAAAAAGGATGGAAAATTGGTGAAGGAGATTCACCAAATGGACTCTCAAGGTAGCCTATCATCGGATGGCTTGGTCTATAGGTTTTGGTATGGAACCTTAAGTCCCTCGTATGATTTAAAGACAGATCCGAATAAGTTGTTTATTTATTTATTTATTTTTAATTATTGGGACTAACAGAATTGAGGACATCTTTCGCTCAAATTTATTGCCAAATGATCATAGTTGATTGCTACACATTTTTATGGCCAAAATTTATGCTGAAATTGTATAAAAACGGCGTGATTTGATGGGTTTTGATAGTGAATGAAGAAAGAAACACAATTTTATGGCAAAAATTTAGGTTGAAATTGTATAATAACGGTGTGATTTGATGGGTTTTGATAGGGAATGAAGAAAGAAGGCCCCTCAAGGAAAAATCATTAAAAATTTCAAGGTTTAAGTGCCATTTTTTATCATTTTCACACCTAACTCGAATATACTTTTAATAATCCACCCCATTTGAGGCACACTTTTAATTTTCCATCCACCAAATTTTAGTATTCCACACTTCTTTTCTCATGTCGGTAAAAGCCCTCAACCTCAGTTTTTGCAAGAGTAGGAAAATTTAGAGAACGAAACCCTTGCTTGAGAAAGATAAAATTTGAACTTTCCAATTATCCATGCTTTCGACCTATATCTCCAAACTACCCTTCAACTTTATCAAAATCTCCAAAATCCTTAAAAATTAAAAAATCCCTAAAAGATTTTTTTAGGAATCAAAATACCCAAAATACCTTTAGGAATTCCTAATTCCAAGCACTAAAAACTTCCAAAACCCAACATAAACTCTGACTACCCAATTCCGAACCGAAGAGTTCATGAGCTCATCATCGGGAATTCGGGTGGTACAAGGCCCTCTCGTGAGCGGTCGACTTTTTCAGTCCTTTGAAGTTCTGCCTAATTCTAGACTGATAGCATGATCAAGTCTCAGCGAGAGGGCTTCCCAGTGCCAAACATCGGTGGTGTCATTCACTCCCCCGTCCTTGTATTTGCTTTTTTATAAGTAATTGTTAGCCTCTTATTGCAGGTTTTATTCGGGCTTTTGAGTCATACAACGCGCACTCACGAGTACAATTTAAAGCGACACATAGTGGACATCTGGATACCTGGAAAAAGATAGTTTTTCAATGAGGTTGCACAGCCTTTTAGATCCAAAATCTTGGTTGCAAAGTTTTTCGCAAGAAATTGTAATACAGGTAAGAGTGTTTTTCTCCCAAGAAGCTCTAAAACTAATTTCCCTATTAGATTTCATTCTGGAAATGAAAAAAGAGAGAAAAACAATGCCATCTCTCTCACTATGACAACTCTCTCTCCATCACTCTCTCTCTCTCTCTCCTGCCCATCTCTACTTCTCATCCTCGTAAATTCTTATATATTTGTTTCTTGTTTCTCTATGTCTCTTCCCGTTTATAGAAATCTCTTTCTACTTCCATCTTGCATTAACCATTTCCCTCCCTATATATTCCTTCTAAACCCTATTCTAGGTGAAATGTATCTAGTTGAGAATGGGGTTGGGGTTGGGGTTGGGGTCGTGGTGGTAGTACCATTTGTGCTCCAGCTAAGATCTAGACTTCTCATTCTTACTTAACGCATTAAAAAACCAATTCTGATTTCAAAAACGGGTAGAGGCTTGTCATCCCAACTGAATTACCAAAAAAATAAAAAGCGAAAAGAAATAGTTGCATCAAGATACTATCAAAACAACAAAAATCTATTTACAATAAATATTTTTTGTAATAGAAATGTATTTCTCATCAAATAATTTTTCCATGCAAATTTTGTCATGGATTCAGTGGAGGCCGTAATCTATTTTATCTCGAGTCACCCTTCACCTTCCGATTTACAAATGGTGCTCAATATCACAAGATATGCGTGTTTATGGTTGGACTCTTTGCTCCAAAGGAAGTCCCTTTGGAGCATCTCTAAAGTGTTATTATGGTGGGGGGATTTGGGTACTAGTGATTTCGGATTAGGGTAATGCACGATGTGAGCAAGATGACTCTTAACTCTTAGGTGGTTGCAAAAATTTTAAAAAATGTATGTTCATTTTTGTGAATTAACATACATTTTGGCATAATTGCTTCTTTTCAATACCAAAAATGAAAAGATCATCAGCATAGGGAAGATAGGAGGGGGTTGTTTCAGCTCTAGGGATCCTAGGTGATTAGAATCTTTCACTCTATTTCTTTTGTGATGACTTTACTAAAACATTTTATCGCTATATTAAAGAGGCTCGGATATAAATGATCCCCCCCTGATTAACCTAATTTTTCCCCATCAAAGGAGGTGTTATAGAGGAGAATGGAGTTATTTGGTGCTGTGAGACACAAATAATGATTGTATCTCCAAACCCTTATCTTTAAAGCTTGCATATTAAATTTGCAATATAGTATGTCAAATGCCTTTTCGAGGTCTAGTTTTAGTAAAATTGTTTCATGTGTGCTGGACTGCATTTCTACATATGCGTTCCAGAAAATGTAAAGCAACCATCTTAAAGATGGATACAAGTAGGTGTTCCATTTAAAAACAATGGAAAATAGCGGTTCAAATGTTTTGTTACTAGAATTATTATTTCTAATTTTTAAAATTTATTTATTTTTTCATATTCATGACCTCTATATTAGAGATTACATGTCCTTAAAAATTAAGTCTTAAAATCTATCTCAAAAATAGATTTTATTAAGAGGCACGTATTTCTGCATATGCGGGCTTGGCTGCATAGAAACCGGGTCCCTAGTTTTAAACAAAATATGCATGCCTTTTATTGTTATTGCCCTACTATGGTCAAATTCAAGTGCAACTAAAGCTTGCCTGTAAGTCTTTTGGTTTTATAGAAGAGCATCTTGTTAGGGCTAGTGATGAGATTTGATATTGCTTTAATTTTTATATTCAAAGCCTTATAGGTCTTAACAGGGAAAGAACACATGTTTTCTTTGGGATTAGAGTGGTAAAGGTAGAGTTTAAGGATTGCATTATTGATTGTTTACATGATGTGCTTTTTTAGGTCTTGAGTGATTTGTAAACCCATTATATTCCAATAGTTTTTGAAAAAAATGGGTCGAAAAACATTTTCTCCATTTCAAGAGAAAACATTTGGCCTGCCCAAGGTGGATCTGAAAAATACTTTCCCTCCCCCAGTTTGGGGCCCTAGGGGTGTTTTTCACCCAGATTTAGGGACATACTGATTTTGGTAACTAAAAGAAGATTTCGAAAAAAGTTAAAAATAAACAATGAAATGTTAGTTTCTTTATGGGGAAAGAAAATACAATGAACGATAAATGTTTTTTTTTCAGGAAGGAAAGTAGTGTTACATTGATGCCCTAAGGAGAACTTTTTGCCCTAATTTTTGTAGTTTGCGTCGTAACAAAAAAAAAAAGAAAAAAAAAAGCTAATCTTGAGTTCTTAAAGGGCTAGCTTAGACCAAACCGATGTTTGACCATAGACCAAGCTACCCGGGCCGGTCCAATAGAAAGTTCTTAGCCAGATCAATAGAAAACCAGTCAAAACTAGCACTTGGCAAGTCGAACTGGTTCGATCAACCTGTTTGTTGTTTCTCTTGAACCATTTGGTTTTGAGCATGTTCATCATTTATCGCTATATTTACTTTTCTTGCCAATTTTTATTTGTTTTTTCTTTCTTTTTGTGTTTTTTATTTTGATGCATCGGGTATTTTCATTGCCAAAAATCATACCCAAATATCTCAATATTTATACCCAAAAAGTCATTATCCTAAGTAAACTTTATCTTGCTTTCTTTTAAAACAAAATAAAAGTTTAAATGTGCTGAAAGATTTGGCACTGCATTCATCTTACTATTTTTTTATTGTATTTTGACCTTTATGTTTTAATTATTCTTTGTGTTCATTATTTATTTAAATTCTCAATGTCACTTAGAATCTAAACCTGTTTTGTTATGTGCAAATACTCTAAACTTGATGGGTTGATTTTTGACAAATAAAGTACGCAAAAAATAAAACAGGCAACAAACAAGAAAAATAAAGCAAAAAAAAATAATAGAAAAAAATCAGAATTTAAGTGTTTCATCACTTATCTGAGTACATCCATGGATGAAGATGATCGATATTTTTTCACTAAATCAATTAAAAAAAATTACAAAACACTTACTGCAGAGAACTAGAGATATAGAACTCAATCCCCTACCATGCATTCTTCTCTCTACAAAGTAACCTGAGTTTTCTCTATTTTTCTAGCTCTTCTCTCTCCACAATGCACATAATATATAGAGAAAAGAAACCCCAATAAAGTGTTATGTACTTAACAGTAAATCTTTTCAACTCTTATGAACTTCTAACTTTATGCTTTATCCATGTAGACTCAAGCCCTATTCTAATCTAGATAGTACTCCAAGATAAGATTCTAATAGTAACTAAATAGGAGTCACATAATAATAGAAAACCCATATCAAAAGGAAACTAATCCCACAAAATATGGATTCAACACAATTACCAACAAATACCCACATTGGCTTAAATTCTAAAAGAGATTCCCATCAATCGCCTTGGCCACATGCTCCCCCACATGCGCTCACCTTGGCAAGACATTAATTAAGTTCAAGCATAGGTTGTACTTCTATTATAGCAAGGCTTTGTCAGCATATCCACAACATTCTTCTTAGTGTTAATCTTTACTAACAAGATATCACGTTCCGTTATTATCTGATGGAAAAAAATTGTACGTGACATCAATATGTTTTGTCTTTGCATATTATACGTCGTTTTTCGTTAAATATATTGCACTTTATCTATCACAATAAATAATAGTCACATCATGTTGTAATTTCAAATCACTTACAATCCCTCTAAGACAAATGACTTCTTTCACTACCTTAGTAACTGCCATGTATTCTGCTTCAGTCGTAGACAAGGCAACCATGGTTTGTAGCATCGACTTCCTGTAAATGTAAACACATAACCTGTAGTATATCCCAAATCACCTGCAATGTCCACATTAGCATAATCAATAACCTTGTCACCAAACTTGTTAATTCTATCAAACACCAAATCCACATCTGATGTACCCCTTAAGTAACAAAGAATCCATTTTACTATATGTCAATGCTCATTTCATGGATTAGCCATATATTTGCTAAAACCACTACTAGCATGAGAAATATATAGTCGAGTGCAAACTGTTGCATACATGAGACTTCCAACTACACTCGCATAAGGAACATGCAACATGTATTCCTTTCCAGCATCTGAACTTAGAAATAATCATGTCGACAATTTGAAATATACAACAAGAGGAGTACCCACGGGCTTTGAATTTTCTATCATGAATCTAGCGAAGACATTCTCAATGTATTCTTTCTGCGATAACCACAATTTACTCAACCTTCGACCTTTGCGTATCTCCATACCCAAAATTTTCTTTCTCATATCAAATTCTCTGGCAAGTTGACTATCCAATTTATTGATTTCTGAAGAATTCTTCTCAGCAATAATCTATTGTAGGGTATTTTTGACACACTTATATCATCGGTGGGAATAATGGATAAGACAGTGGCAATCTAGGCCCACAAGTACTAAAATGCCTAAGGAATATGGAAGCCCTTATCAAATAAGCCTAATTTTGGAAGAATCTGAAAAGGTACCAGATTGATCTCAAAAAGCATGAAAAGGTAGAATTTGATGTTCTAAGAATTCCTGTCAAGTTTCGTCTCTATTTGACAAAGATAAAGCAGATCAGAATATAATTTTATTTACAATGCCGCTTTCTAGTTTGCTATATTGTCAACGTCACAAATGAGTATCAGATCACCACCATTGGATTCAAATGGCCCAAATACCCCCAAATAACAATTAATTTTTTGGACACTTTTGGATCATTCTAAGGCCAACTTACCCAAACGAGTAGGTTTTACTCTATTTTTGTGTAGCCTCAGTGAACCAGTTTCCATTAATTGAAATTGCGTTTTTTTTTAAAAACAAAAAATCTTTGGGAGATTATAACTTCTTCACCTTGAGCCCAATGGAGCCCAAAATTCAATATGTCATGCGCATCATCAATGCACACGTTTTGACAAATGGCACGCACGGCGAAGGCTCCTGGATGAGGAGAAATCTTAGAGAAATATGAAAATGTAGAATTTTTAAAGAATGACATCCATTTACTACTATGGTCGTTCCTCGAAGCCTCAATGTTAGATAGGCTCACGAGCGAGTCCATTACGACCGTGACTCGAAGGTTTGCGATTTGAGGTATGATTTGCACGAGATTGAAATAAGGAAGGCACCCGATTTCAGTTATCAATAAGGCATATTTTATGGTGGCCGAAATCCCATTTTTCTGTGACCTTCAAAATTAGAAAAGTGATCATCTGGACTCCAAATCGGGAGGTTTTCATTGCAAAACGATCACATGATTTCCCCTTCGATTTATGATAAATAAAGTGACAAAAAAAAATGGCAAAACGAGCAAAGATCAAAGAATCAAAATTTCAAGAATCTGGGTTTGGCCAAATTTTTTGGATCAACATCAAAAATTCGATTCATGCTTAATAATGGGTATCAAATTGGTCGTCTCGACACAACTATCATTTGTACAGTTTTGGATCACTCATAACATTGCCGTAAAGCACAAAAAAAGTCCCCGAGGCATAGCTATGGCAAGAGGCCCCTTTTGGAGGGATGGTTTGTCATTTCCAGTATTCTAGTCTATGGCAAAATGGTCATTTTGTAAAAAATTGGGATAGATTAATTTATAAACAAATTACGTACAGACACTATTAGGAAAGGGGTAATTATAAAATGAGCACTCATTTGCTCGAAATTACGAGCACCACTCCTTCCCTCCCACAACTGTTTTTTTCCGTAAGTTACCCCCTATCCCACAATGCAAACATCAGACAATCTCTCCTCCAACCTTGGCATGCACCACGTTCCTTTTTCGTGGTTTTATCACCTCCACGCTGCATCCTTCTTCTCTTCCCTTAAAAAATGCCACTATATGTTATCAACGATAGTGAAACTTTCGGACCTTCTCATAAAATATCTCCCTCTCTTTCCTCTTGCGAGACAAGCGCCCATTTATTTATTCAATTGTTACATTAGGGGAGATATCTTAGTCCTTAGAGAGGAGAAGGGTCCATTAGGGGAGATATCTTAGCCCTTAAAATTCAAAATTATAAAACGTCGGATCCTTGTTGCTCAATTTTCGGCGTGGACAGAGGGAATTTTGACGAGGTTAAACGAGGTTGTAACCGGTAAGAAAAGGGGCGCATCGGGGGTCTACCTTGTTCTAGTGTTGCCGAGGGTCCACCAAATCTTCCCTCTCCTTTCCAAGTCCACATGGCTTCCGCTATCATGGTCCTGAGGTCCATGCCTCGTCGCATCTTCAGGTGCCAGCTTTCCGTGTGGATTTGCGACTAGATATGCTGCCTCCGCCGCTTTCCCTTCTTTCGCTCAAACAATCAGGGAACGAAAGCTTCTACACTCAGCTGGCTGTCCCTCTTCCTTCTCCTGGTTAAATACAATTTCTAGGCGGAGTTCTCTCTCTTAGTTTGGTTGGCAATTGCTTCTCCCTCTTCCTTCTCGCAAGGCAACCATTAAAGGCCAGCCTCCCAAGCCCATAGTGAGGTTTGACCCGCCAACCATTGACCCCTTGGCCCTGGATGTTATTCCATCTGTTGATGAAAAGTTACTCGCCCTTGTACCTGCCCTGTCGGCTACCTCTGCTACTCCTTTGCCTGCAGATACTCTCTCTCCAAATCAGCCCATTGCCATTGTATCCTCTGCAATTGAGGATCCTCTTTCGGTGGAGGAGGTTGATGCTCAACCCTCTTGTTTGGTGGCAATGTCTCATGTCGATCCTACTAATGGGAACATTGTTTTGCATTCTCCTCATCCTCTTGTTTCCCAAGAATCAGTAATTGCAGACATGGTGAGTGACATGGGTCTTGTTTTTAACGTCCCTATTGAGGTTTTCGTTGAATAAGTAAAACACATCAAGAATGAAAGAATACCTCAGGAGAGGGGGAAAGTTGTGAAGACAATAGCCTCTTCCAGTAAGACACCTTAAAAGAAACAACATTTTTCTACTGGAACCAGGTCTTCTTCTCGCTTGGAAGCTGGTGGTGTTGTCAAAAAAACTACTGATTCTTCGCTGGTCATTGGAAAGGATCAAATCTTCCTTGATCATTCAAAGCTATCTTTTGAGTCCTCGGGCTTCTCAGACCTTGTTGATGGTGCCTCGTCTATTGATATGGATGAAATGGAGCTTTCCCCACCCCCTGTAGGTTGAGACGATCCAGGTTCCTCTTCTCACTTCTTTTAAATTATGAATATTCTGTTGTGGAATGTATGGTGTGGGTAGCCCCCGACGTAAAAGAGATGTTAGATTTTTTGTCTCAAAGTTCAAACCTTGGATAGTTATCTTGCAAGAAACGAAACTCTCTAGTCCTTAGTGTCTCTGGGGCTCAAGAAATTTGGGGCTCATGGGCAGTTTCTTTTTGTGGTATTGATGCTTCGGGTCAATCTGGTGGTCTTTGGATACTTTGGGATCCTTTGATGTTGCATAATTTTGTAATTATTCAACACCTTCATTTCTTACTTGTTGGTTTTCATGGCCCCACACCTGGTTACTCGTGGGGCTTTATGAATGTGTATGGTCCGTCTGATTATGCTTCAAATGAATCTTTTGTTAACGACATGAATGATGTGATTCAGAATTTCATTCTTCCTATCTGTATTGGGGGCGACTTCAATTTAATTAGGTGGCCTGATAAATGTTTGGTTGATGTTTCAATAAACTCCTTGATGAGGCTCTTTAATAATTTTATTGAAATTAATTCTTTTTTGGACTTACCGATTGTTGGTACCAAGTTTACATGGTCCAACAACAGTACCATTTCCCTATCTATGTCCAAGTTAGATAAGTTTTTGGTCTCTGCTAATTGGGTGGATTTATTCTCTTTGGCCTCTGTATGGGCTATCCCACGACTTTCGTCTGACCATACTCCTATTTTCTTATGTTCTACTATGGATAGAGGTGGTCTAAAGCCCTTTAGACTTGACTTAATTTGGCTCGAAGATCGAGCAGTGATTGATCTTTTTACCTCTACTTGGCATAATACAATTTCCTATGGCTCTTTAGATTTTCAGCTTCATAAGAAACTTCTCAATATCAAGCATAAACTTCTCAATTGGAAAAAAGAACACTATGTTAATGCTTCGCTCAAAATTGATGAATTGCTTATTGAGGTTGAAGCATTGGATTTTCAAATCCAAACCTGTGGTACCTTGTCTACAGAGCTTTTAGGTGTCAGGAATTCGAACTTGCATGAACTCATTGTTCTTCGTAGGGCTGAGGAATTATATTGGACGCAGATGTCGAGAATTAAATGGCTCAAAGATGGGGACCTGAGTACTAAATTCTTCCATTCCATTGATAGTGTTAGAAGAAGACAAAATAACATTTCTGGTCTGTCTATCCCGGACATAGATTCCAACGATAGTCTCGCTTAGAAGGAGGCTATTGTTGATCATTTTAGGAGGGCTTTTTCTAAAGAGGTTGTCTTCACCCCTATTATGTCTAGATTGCCTTTAAAAAAGCTCTCTGATGAATCCAAGTCCTTTCTGGAGCACTACATTTCCATTGAAGAGCCTAAATCAACAGTTTTTGCCCTCTCTGGCGACAAATCCCGGGGCCCTGATGGCTTCTCCATGGCCTTTTTTCATAGATTCTGGAATCTCATTAAATTTGAGCTATTGGAAATGATTAAAGCCTTTATGGTTAATGGGATTATTTTCAAGGAGATCAATGCCACATTTATAGCACTCATTCCTAAAAAATCAATGATAGCATAATTGTTAGATTTAAGGCCTATTAGCTTGCTTTGCAGTCTCTACAAGATTGTGGCCAAGGTTTTGACGGAATGACTGAAATCTGTGGTTCTTGGTCTCATCTCCCCTAATCAGTCGGCTTTAATTCAAAATCGTCAGATCACCGAGAGTATATTGGTGGATCAAGAATGCATTCATTCTAACATAAGGAGTCAGCTCCCTGGTATTATTTTAAAATTAGATTTGGAGAAAGCCTACAATCGGGTGGAATGGTGAGTTTTTTTGGAGATTCTTAAACATATGGGTTTTGGGGAGAATTAAAGAAGCTGGATTTATGGGTGCTTATCTTCGGCACATTTTTCTATCCTGATCAAGGAAAGTCTGGCTGGTTTTTTCAGAGCCACTAGAGGACTCCATTAAGGGGATCCTCTATCCCCGTTTCTTTTTTCCATTTATGCAGAATGTTTTAGCATATTGATACATAATGTGGAAGCATGTGCCAGATTTACAGGTTTTTTGGTGGCTGATTCGGGTCCGACTATTTCCCATCTTTAGTATGCTGATGACACCCTTATTTTTAGCGATGCTTCTGAAGCTCAAATCGCTAATTTAGTAGGTTTCTTGGATTGTTGTGAGGCAGCCCTGGGTGTTAAGGTTAACTCCTGTAAAACCCTTTTGATTGGGGTAAATTGCTCCCTTGATCTGACCCTTTTCTTGGCTAACCGATTGGGGTGTAAGGTTGTTTCCTTCCCCTTCACCTACATGGGTATCCCTATTTTTGAGTCTAAGCCATCCTCTTCAGGCTGAGATCAGGTTATTCAAAGGGTCCAATATAAGTTGGATTTGTGGAAGCCGAAGTACCTTTCCTTGGGTGGTCGAGTCACTTTGTTGCAAGCTTGCCTTGCAAATTTGCCCATTTATCTTATGTCTCTCATTCTTATGCCTGCTTCAGTTATCAAGAAGATTGAAAATATGATGTGTAATTTCTTGTGGGGGACTTTTGGGACTGAAAGGCAGTATCATTTACTTAGATGTGATCGGGTTTGTACCCCTAAGAGTGAATGGAGTTTGGGTATTCACAAGCTCAAGTTTATGAATGAAGTTTTACTGTGTAAATGGTGGTGGTGTACCTTTCATTGCCAATATTAGTTTTGGTTTTTAACTCTTTCATCAAAATATGGCATGGACAGGCATGACTTATGGTTGAGTGGTGGTCGTCCTAATGAGATTTCATTTCTTTGGAAGCCTATCTATAGATGCAGACCAATGATGGCTAGCCACTTTCGTTGGGTGGTGGGTAGTGGGAACTCAATTTCTTTTTGGCATAAAAAATGGCTTGAAGAGGTGCCTCTCAAGCTTTCTTTTCCGGATTTGTATGCCAAAGTTTCGCAACTAGAAGAAAAGATTGCCAGCATAGTGGATTTGAGAGGTCCTCATCCCTCCTGGCATCTCTCTTTCCCCTATAATAGACTCAATCGCGTCGCTTTCCTGCAGTGGTTGCATTTATTGGAACTCCTCGATTCAGTTTATATCTCCCCGGGCTCTGAGGATTAACTTGTGTGGGAATTGTAAACTGATGGTTCCTTTCTATAAAATCCTGTTATAGATTCCTTTTCCATGATAGATGGAGATGGTCTCTACCCCTTGTGGAAAAAATCTGGAAGTAGCCTATCCCCCACAAGGTACAAGTTTTCTTATAGTTGGCTGCCTAGAATTAAATATTGACTGTTGATAACCTTATTAAAAGGGGTAAAGTACTCCCTAACATTTGTCTGATGTGTAAACTTGATGAGGAAACTGGGAATTATCCCTTTATTCATTGCAATGTGGCATCCAGAATCTTGTATTGGTTCTTTGGTTTACTACGGATCGATGCCTCTATTCCGAGATCGATAATGGACATTGTTTCACAACTTTCCTTTCCCATTTACCTTTTAGAGGTTCTTTGGTCTGGAGTATAGCTCGTGGTGGAATGTTATGGGAAATTCGGAAGGAAAGAAATAGGCGTACTTTCGATGGTATTAGCCTATCATTTGACCGGTTAATAGATAACATTAAGATCACCATTTGGCAATGGTTTTCGGTTACTAAAGATGGCTGGGGCTTTTCTCAAGCGGATGCTAAGGTTAATTTGCAAAACTTAATTCTTTTGGGGAAAGTTAAGATGCATCCTCGTTGTTTTTGGACTCCACCACAGATGGGCCGCTTCAAACTTAATTTTGATGGCAGCTCTTTTGATAATCCTGGTTTGGCTGGTATAGGTGGTGTCATACAGAACAGTTTGGGTGAGATTGTCTTCCCCTATGCGGGCCCCATTGGTTCTGCTACGACGAATCATGTGGAGCTAGCTTCTTTATTGCAAGGACTTAAATTCATTATCTCACAAAATTTGGCTCACTATTGTATTTGTGAAGGAGACTCTCTAAATGTTATTGGTTCTTGTGAAGAGGAGTCGATCACCTCGTGGTTACTTCTATCTCTCTGGCTGGAACTCATGGATCTGGTTGCTCCCTTTTTTGTCTCATTTGCTCATGTTTATCGTGAAGCCAATGTTGTTGCTGACTCCGTTGCTAAAGGAGGGGCTCTTTTACCTTCTCTGTTTGTTTCCAATGATGTAATCTCCTGTGAGTAATTATTATCAATAAAGATTGGAACTTTTGTCAAAAAAAAAAAAAAAAAAGAAGAAAAAAACAAGAGAAAGAATAAAGAGATGGGGAGAGAGTGCCTTTGGAGCAGGGTGCTCTATGCTTTTCCGGTTGCCGGAAATTAGCTTTTGGTGGTCGGAAATTGTTTCATGCGAGTTGAACCGCATTTCAACAATATTCGGTCCCAAGGTATAAAGCATCTTAAACATAGATGCAAATATATGGTCCATCTAAAACCAATTGAAACTAAACGGTCTAAATATTTTCTTAATAGAATTATTATTTTTAATTTTTAAAATTTATTTATTTTCTTATATTCATGATCTCCATGTTAGAAATTACATATCCTTAAAAATTAAGTCCAAAAATCCATCTCAGAAATAGATTTTTAAAAGGCGACTCATTTATGCAT
>NW_006494910.1:7761087-7775984 GCF_000471905.2 Amborella trichopoda | reverse complement strand
CCTACTCCCGTCTGTGCCTTTGCTCCACGACTGAATATTTAGAGTATTCAATAAAATTGAACTATATATTTTTAATTTATTAAATAATGCATGTGTATCTTCATCATATTTATGAAATATATTCAACTTTATTTAAATATATATAAATACATACCTGTGCTTAATACCACTATCAAATTTAGGGAAAGCTTTATATATGAGCTCTCATTCATATAAATTATGTGTGACCCCCACTTCTCAGTCATCCAATCTGAACTTGTAGTTGGGATCGCTCATTTAATAATGCCACGCCAAAAATACTGTTTGATTTTAAAACTTTACTACAAAAAAATTTTCAAATGAAATTTGGAGCGTTTCCTCTTCTTATTAGAATACACCTTAAAAAAAAAAAAATGTAAAAGGCTTTTATACTTCCCCACTGTATAGAAGTTCTATATTTCCCCTACCATCCAACTGCCCAATTTAGATCAAGTAAGCCACTGACCATTTAATCTAGTTCATGCTTCTTAGAGTGTTTTATTTTTAGTTTTTAATATACAAAGTATATGAATATAAAATTTGGTACATGCCATCATCTCAATGGGGTTCACCTAGAAAATATATATATATAACATATTTTCAATAAAATAAGATGATAAAAAATACCCATGAAACTTTTAAGGGTATTTTGATCATTTTATTTCTTCAAGAATACTTTTTTTATTTTTTTCAAATGTAAGTTTAAGAGAGAAGTGGACTTCAAAAATTCCGTATCAAAATTTTTTGTAAAAAATAAAAAATAAAACAAACTCGAAACCAGTCTCAGACTTGGGAGGCTTTCTTCGTGATCTAAGACAGCGCCCACACGAGCCAGCCCGAGCATATCATGGACCCACGTGAGCTAAGTCCTGCCTCACAACATTCAAATTCCTCTATCATCGGCTGGTTTTCCTGCTCGCGTCCCCTTTACGCTGTTCCTGAGAGAGCGGTCTTGGGTACGTCACAAACCCGCGACCACACCACCAAGTCGACCTGACCCGGAGGGTGAGACCGTGGAGCTTAACCAGCCCAGGCCACAAACCTCCAAAATTAAATGATTTTGATTCTAGAGATTTTGGGGGTTGCCTTATGCTTATTTTTTTAGTTTTCTTTCAAAATTGGTTGGCATTTTAGGCATGTGCCACTGAGGAGCATCTGACAGGTTATTTGAGACTAATTTATTTTAAAATCATTTAAAAACAGGAAATTTCAAAAATAAAATATACAAAAAAAAGATGATTTTGGATCCCGGAATGCCCTGGAACTTGAGAAGGGGCATTTTTGTCCCAAAAATACCGGGCGACACTAGTGGTGTCCCTGAAGACATGCCTTGCGCCGCCTAATCCAGGCTTACAGATCAGGGCGACACACCCTGTGTCACCCAGTCTACCGACCTCTAAAATTTTTTTTTTTTTTTTTGACAACTTAAGGACTTGCCATGTCCTCCTGGATCTCGAATTTGGAACCTATAAGATGTGTTTTTGGATGGGATTTCTCATACCTTCCATTTCTTTCTTAGAAATTCTTGGACTCCAAGTCTTCTTTTTGTCTTTTCTTCTTTCCATGTTCTTCTTCATCATGTTCCTTCTTCTTTTCATCTTCATCTTATTCGTTCTTCTTTCCATCTTCTTTGTTCTTCTTCTTGGTTTTCCATGACTCGTAGGAAGAATACTGACCTTTCTAAATGTAAGGGAAAGAGTGCAGATCAAGCTGATGATAGAAGAGAGGAAGAGGCTCTCCCTCCTTTTGCTAGGGTTAGGCATTTTCCTAAGGGCCTCCCTTTTCATATTTTGTAAGGCCTAAGGACGGGTGATGCTCATCGACAAGTTCAAGGTTATCCTGTTATCGGGCCCTGATTCAACGGTTGGTTCCTCTCTGCTCGGCAATGGCCTGAGTTCATGGCCTTTCTGGCCTCGATTTTAGTGGTGGGTATATTGACTATGGCCACTTGCCATGTGAATTTTCCCTCCTTGGGGCCCTTGCCGAGAGGTTCAACTTTCATACCAATACCTTCTTCCTCCCTACAGGAGAGACGACTCCTACTTTGGAGGAGGCCTTCAAGATCTCTGGCTTGAGCCTGTCTGGTGTTGCATATCAACCATCCACGGCAACAGACGATCATTCCTTCTTGGGTGCGTGACTGTTTTTCTCATGATGATTGGTTTGACATGGAATCGTTGGTCCTTAATCAAGAGCGATCTCGGACCGCTTCTGTATCTTCCTCTTTGTGCTTTTGGGATCGGTCATATTTTTGAGTCGTTGGAAGACCGTTTGTAAGTCTCTCAGCCCTCTAACCCATGCATTCTGGGAGAAAGCGGGATATACCATTATTCCGATCATGTTAACAGGCATATATAGAGGTATTCACAACCGAGTTACGTGAGATGACCGATTTATCGATGACAATGTCCTGATCTTGCAGGTGCGATCCTAAACTCAATCTTTTGCTTTGCTTTTGCTTCTAAAATTCAGTTGTTTGCCTCGTTTTTGTTCCTAGAATCCAATTTTTTATCATAGGGATTCTCCCAAAAAGATCCGGACTGATCCAAGGGGGTTTGGGGACATTGGTAGTCATGTTCAGGTCAGTCTGGGCGACATCAGTAGTGTCTGCCAGGTCATCTTGCCCCAGATGGTTACGGGGTTCTGAGTTTTGGTTCCATGACCTTTTGGGGTGTTTTGGCTCTTGCTTTCCACAGATTTAGGCCTATGAACACCTCGCAGTTGTCTGCCCCCCTCGATCCACCACACCTGTATCTATTGCTCAAGGGCTGGCATTTATCAGTGATACCACTCGGCCTCGCGACGTTAATCATTGTCGCATGATATTTGACGAGTTGTCATCGTTCAATTGGGTAATCAGAGCTTTCACAGAACCATGAGGAGTTCTTTAGGTTCTTGCCGGGTTTCCTTCTTAGAGAGGTCTCGATGTTCTTCCTAGGGTTCATTGAAGTCTCGTGGGTCTCCAATTCATGTTACTGGCTCATATCTTCCCGAGGTTGGTTATTTTGGGAACCTATAGTGATTAGGAGGAGTCTCCATCCTCAGGGAGCATTTTTGTGACTTACAAGTACCTGTTTGTACTTGAGGTTTTGGATCAGGACCTCCTTTTTGGAGGATTTTCTATTTATGATTCTATTTTTACCCGTGGTGCCCTTTTCGGGTTTTCGCGATGTCTTTCATTTTTCATTCATATTTTTTTTTTACTTGTTATGCCTTTTTAGGTTTTCACCACGTCCTTCATTTTCTCCCTTTTTTTTTTGTTTTTTGTTTTTTTGAGCCCATTACGAGTAGTATTTTCTGAGATACATTTCATTAATTGGGTTGTTGATTTCATACCCCTCTTGGTTTTTTATTTTATAGGAATTACCAGTATGCACTCGGGTTATCACGAATGGCCCCTCCCAATTAGGTTTGAATTTTCCTAATAAGTGTAGATTTGCAGGCGTGTGGAAGATCTTCTTGAGTACTCGATTCTCCAATAGCAAGCTACTATAATCTGTGCTATTCGTAATTATCTTTCATCTAGAGTATCAAGGGTAGCGACTCGTGCTTCGATCTTTTGTTCCTCATCTAAATCATTATGAATGAGCACTTGGAGAGACGGTATCTCAGATTTAATGGATAGCATAGCCTCCATACCATATACTAATGAGTATAAGGTCATGTCAGTAGGAGTCTTCTCATTTGTTCGATAGGCCCATAACACATCATTTAGCTTTTCATGCCAAACTTTGCCACCTTCTACCATTCTTCTATAATTCTGAGAAGTCATTTGCTTGTCTGTTTCCTTGAGGGTAATAGGGCATGGAGAATTTATGCGTTATTGCAAACCTTTTACACACCTTAGCGACTTTTTCATTTTGAAGTTTGTTCCATTGTCAGTAATGATTGACTCTGGAGCATCGAATCAGAATACAATATTATTTTTTATGAAACGAGCAACATGCTGACCTTCAATTCTGACAAATGGCGCAACTTCTACCCATTTGTGAGGTATTATGTAGTCGTTAGTATGTAACGGTGGTTATTCGAGGCTTTTGGTGAAATCACTTCGATAATATCAAAACCCCACCTGGCGAAAGGCCATATGGATGGTGTTGAGTTAAGTGGTATAGACGGTGCATGGATGAAATCTCCATAAAGTCGACATTTGGAACACCTCTTAATGAATTTCCAACAACCTTTAGCCATGATGGTCCAATAATAGCTTGGCACCTAATTTTCTGAGCTAAGGCAGATGTCCCATAATGACCTCCTTCAGTGTGTAATTCTGTTAATACCTGGTCGATTTCTAGTTTATCGAAGCACCGCAAGATGATGTCATCAAAGGATTTCTTGAACAAAAGGTCATCTCTTGGTGTTGCCCAAGCCAAAAGGGTCCAGATTCAATGAATCTAGCCAAAAATGGTCAGGGCAGGGTTTGCATGCAGAAACTGTCAATTTGGGTTAGTCAGAGCTGAACTACAAGACCAAATCTGCCCAGAATTGACATATTCTTATTTGGGTTGATTGGGGCTGTGGGATACTACTTGCAAAAAATCAACCGATTTGGGTCAATCTAGGCTGGGTGTCGCCCAAACCAAATCTGTCTAGAATTGGCAAATTCTTGTCTAAACTGATTTTGGGGCTCTTGGGATGCTGCTTACCAAAAATCAACCGATTTGGATCAGTCTAGGCTGCCCAGAATCGATAGATTCCAGTTCTAGGGTGATCTAGAGGCTTTTGTGATGCTACCTGCCAAAATTCAAGTCAAAACGAAGTGTTTTGTTATTTTTAATCATTAAAATTTAAGTCAAAACAAGGTGTTTTGCTATTTTTAATGATTTTTTTACAAAAATTGGGTGTACTGGAGGATTCTGGATCACAAGGCAGGTAATATGGACTATAGTGGTCTATGGTTCAGGGGTTTACTAGGATAATGTAGTCCTAAGACTTTATAGGATTTAGAAAAAACATTGAATTTTCAAGCTTTCAAAATGAGGTGTATGGAGCTTATTTTTTTTGGTTTTCAATCAAATAAAAAACATCCATTTTTTATTGGAAAAATTCAATTGCATATGGGGGTTCTCAAACCCTTGACTTGAAACCGTAGAGGCATGCATGATAACCAAAAAGCCAAGTTAAATATTTGAGCATACATAATATTGATATTTAAATTTTGTTTTTTGAAAAACCGAAATTTTTAAAAAAATCGGTTTTGAAAAAATCGAAAATTAAAAAAAAAGTAGGTTTTTCAAAAACTGAAAATGTGTAGTTTCATCTTTTTTTAAAAAAAATGTTATGAATTTAAAAAACGGTCATCTATGTAATAACGGTAAGTTTTAGATATTTTCGTAATAACAAAAAATATAATTGATATTTACATAGTTTTCCCAAAAATTAAATTGGCTCAAATTATCTGAAAGTATTTAGGTTTTTTTGGTGAATTTATTTTCATACATTATTTTCTTATATTTATTTTAAGTACGTCTGAACCCTGGATGCTCAAAATTCTAGTCAACTCAATTGGCAGGAAATTATTAAAATTAAAATATTTTTTTGTTCATTTTCTTCTATTGTAATATGAATTGTTGGGAGGGTTTTGCAGAATTCAAGCATCCAAATGATGACGAAGTAATACTTTCAAGATTATAATCCTTGATTCCATTGCTTTGGGCTTGTAAACCAATGATGGATTGAAACAAAATTTAGGGTAACTCATCAAAAACCACCCAAGCGATGAACTATTTTTATCTCACCTATCCTTTCTAATTTTAGTCCAAATTATTTACATGTAATTTCAATAATCTACAGTGGACACTAATAATCTCAAATTTTTTGGAGGGTTACTTATCAATTTTGTCCCATTTCACTGTTAGGCTCTTTTTTCTCATTCATACCCCCTGTATTTCTTTTTCTCTCTCACTTTTTGCTCTTTCTATCACTGAGGATACCAGATACTTCAATCAGAGCCTCAGCAAAATCTAAATTTTTGTCAGCTTCGTTGTCCATTTTAATTAAAGTGCCCCCTGCGGGGCTGTTTGGTGAAGAAACAAGACATGGGGGCGCAGGGTGTCTTTAAGGACACCCTACACCTACCCAATTTTTGGCACTGGGTCATCTGGTGCCAAAGGAAATCTTCTAGCAATTCAATGAACACAGGTGAGTGATCAATTTCACCCTCGATCTCTTTGAAAGGCCATTGAGGGTGGTCACATCCAACCGATTTAGGCTTGGCCGTGATTATTCCTAGATCAAAGCTGGCAAGATGGTCCTCGAGCCCAATGTGCTTGTGCTCACTTGTGTGATTGTTTGAAGGTGCACTTCAGGTAAAATATGTAGAATATTGAAAGCTCAGCAGAAGTGTGGAAACTGATAGGTCTGGACATAGGTCTGGACATGAGAGCTGAAGAGCTTCACAAGGCTCAAAGACAGTGATCTCTATCTGCGTGATGAAGGAGAGAGACCAAGAGGGTCGAGGCATTGAATACGTCCAGAGATGAACCTTGGTGAATGGGAGAGTCCGGGATCGCCTTCTAAGCGGTCGTATGAGCACCCTAGGTGGATGAGTACTTTGAGCGTGTGTACGGGTGTCAACGCACTCCATGTACAAAGGAAGTTGTAGAAAGTTATAACCAAACACACTCAAACAAAGGGTAACTAAGTAAAAAATTATAGAGAAAGACAGTGTTGAGAAATAGACATGCAAACCGTCCAATAAAATGAACTATGGAAGAGAGAGTACTATAAAGTAAAACTTTATTCTTTTTCCTTAAACTCTCAAACAGAGCAAGGACTTGTACTTGTAAGTATTCAAGAACCCTCACTTACGGAACTGGGAATATCAAATACTAGGATCCCATCGAAGATCGTATACGTAATTGGCTAAATGTGAAATACATGAATACAACTATAAATCAAGTGCAACAAAAACTAAAATCACATCAAAACTGCATGCAATATACGTAGTTCATCTCGTAGGACTACATCCACAGACTCAATAAGTTGAAATCTAGTATCACAATAAATGTTACAATTTTGAATTACAAAAGATATACTTCTATCCAAACATCTGTAAAGAAACCCTCACCGATCTTTCTTTCTAAACGCACTCTCCAACCGAGCAATACCATCGAACAACCTCATCATTCTTACCACTACCAAAAAGAAAATCTTGCGAGCAAACCTAAAGACCATCTCTCTCTAATAGTGGAAATCTTACCAACCCAAAACCCCATGGAAAAATTGCCTCAAAAAACTGCCTCTCTCTATTAGGCCATGTCTCTGCGTATCTCCTTCCCATGAACCCCAAAAGGGGTTACCCTTAAGGGATGAGTATTATATCTTTTTTGAACATTTTTTATAAAGAATACTTATCTTCGTTTTTGTTCCCAAGAAAAAAAACTTACCAACTTAAAACACCATGAGAAAACGGTGTCTCTCTATTAGGCCATGTCTCTCTCTCTTGAAGACCTATTTCTTTTTGTGGAGATCCCTTCTCATGAACCTTTAAACGGGTAACCATCAAAGAATGAGTACTATATCTTCCTTGACTCCCTTTTATAAAGTTCACTAAGCTCTTTTCTTATTCTCCAAGAAAGCCCTTTTCTATTTACCATAATATCATTAATCTCTTGAGAAAAAAATTAAGTGTGATGATTTTGACTATCACCCAACCTAACAGTACCTGCTCTCTATGATCTCCTTTCATACTCCACCAAAGGCCTCACGTGACCCCTTTCATATAAACTTCTATGGAAAGACATAAATACAGCCCTGTGTTAATTAGACGAAGGTTCAAATCTATCCATATATATGTTCATTTTCACCGACATACACTCACCCTTATCTATTCAAGTACTTTCACGTACTTATCCTAATCTCAACTAACTATAATACTTGTCTTTACCACCTATGTCTTTTCTATCTTAATCACTTAGGACTCCCTACTATCCTAATCACTTAAGGCTCCTTATTCTAATCACTTGGATTCTTAACTACCCAAAACCCCATCTTTCCATTGGTCCATTCCATAGTTACCGTGATTGCCTACTTTGGTAGGCGATCACTTCTAGGATCTCGATTATATCACTTTAGGAACGAATCTCTCAAATATCTCTATTTTTAAATGTTGATATCCCAATCCCTACTAAGGATCCCGATTGTTGTTGTTAGGAATCTCGATCCCAATCATAAAGATCAAGACAACAACCAAATGATGATTTTATTTATTTATAACTAGCTAGCAGAAAAGCTATATTTCTAATGTAGTTGCATTACTTGCTCACTATAAATAATGAGATCCCTAATCTAGAGGCTATACTTTCTTAGATTATCATACACTTTAAGGTTAATAGCAAAATACCCAAAACGTTAGGGTCAAAATCTTAAAAGATTGAGATCACGATCCCCTGAAAGTTGGAATCTCAATCCCTAACATTTGGGGATCTTGATCTTTGCATTGAATGGACGATGTTCCCCATCATTGGGATCTTCTAGGATTTCACGATCCCTTGCTCCCATTCCTGATCCAGGTACCGTTATCGCTCCTAATCCCAAAAACATGGTGGCGATGAGTCTCAGTGCTAACTCTCTACTTGTCATGCTGAGTCAATCCCAAACCTCCAAAAATTCTGCAATTTTGCAATTATCATTCTCTAGCCTTGCCACACCTTCAGTCCTTGCCATGAATATGAGTTGTGGTGCTCCTACTCATGATGCTTGCTCTGCAACTGTACAATCAATTTTCCTTTTCCATCATATGCTGCATCCAAGTACTTGGGATTCCGATTACAAATTCTTCATGATCTTCACAACTGAGTTTTCGGATCTACTGACTATATTCAAGTCATGAGGATGAAGATCTTCTAGAGTTTGAATCTATGTTGTACCAACTCTAGTCTTCCATGGGCTTAATGAATGGCTTTGCACTTGTTGCTAATTGTGCTACCCTTGCTATTCAACCTGTTGCAACTCTGACAGTTGTGGACCATCTGGCTTTATGTCACCTTCAATTTGACCTTTAGAACCATGCAGTTCAAGCTTAAGGTGATCAGCTATTTTGACTCGAAACTTTTGCAAATCTGGTAACACTACATCGTCATTTGACCACCATGACGATGCCTCACCAAACACCATTTTGGGTGCGTTAAACATGAACCACACCATTAATAGGATCTATGCATCTCCATCCATTCTTCTAAGCAGGGTCCCGGGAGGGGCTGGAAACGTCCTAACTTTTGGCTTATGCTCAAAGTGGCCGTTCTTAGAACTCGAACCCATGCTCTTGTGTGGGCTACCCGAGCCTTTTACCGTTACACTAAATGACGGCCCCTTCTATGAGTCATAATGAACAAAAAAACATTTCAAGGCCTTCTTGTCAAGTTGTTTACAATTGTTCTAATAAATACAACCAGATACTCTAAAATGACTAATTGAAGGTTTGCACCCCCAAAGCGTCTACCATGGAGATACAAAACCCAATTGTTGCTGTTGCAACTGATTGATCACATGTGTTGCAATGCTCATACACTCAGCCTACAACCGATGCTGAACATTCTTTAAATGCATCATACTTCAACAAGTCTTTCCAAGGTGTTGATTCTTTCTCTCTACAACTTCATTTTGTTGAGGAGAATATGCATATGTCAATTGTTGATTAGTACGATTATTCTTGAGAGACACTTTTTTTTTTTTTTTATTGTGTGAATAAAAGTGGAAAGTCAGTGGAGATTTGAGCTCTTACCCTTTGGTGATAATGTAGTAAGGGACCTCACCATGAAGCTCAACTATACTACCGCTAGGGCCCAAGGTCATTCTCGATAGCTACACGTCAAATTGCTTTAAAGTATACTAACGATCATTGTTGTTTCGTAAGCAGTGGACCAACCTCATCTCGACTATCTAATAGAATTCCTTAAATTTCTAGACGACTTCAAATTTTTCTTTTATGAAATATATCTACATGTAATGAGATTAATCATCAATGAAAGTTAAACACATCATATGCCACTTATCAATTAATGTTTCACCCTACCAAACATATCATATTTTACTATTCATAATGGCCCCTTTGCCATGAAGGTGGACTCCTTGGATGGTTTGTGTGCTTTGCAAAATTGACAAGGTCCACACACAGTAATGCCAGAAAATTCCATCTGTGGAAGTTCTTGTTAGAGAAATTGTGTTTCTAAATATTTGGAAAACAAGGGCCTAATTTTTATTTTATTTTTTTTATTTTTTTTATCTCACTTAAAATGTATTTTAAAAGATGTTAGTACTTTGTGTAAAAAAAAAGAAAAAGTAACGTGAAGAGAGGGACAAGTTGCCATTAAAAAGCAACACTTGACCATTCTTTCTCTACATGTGTCTCTCTTATTTGCTCTTTGTGGCTATATATGTGGAATGGTTTTAGGAGGCTACGGAAGCTTTGCAGAGCTCCCTCTCTCTCTCTAAAACCTCTTTCTCTCTTAAGCTTTCTTGTGAATTGGGTACGAAGGACGTGTCTCTCATGTTTGTGATAGCACTCCAGTATCACAAGATAAATCCCAATATCGGGTTGCATATTGCAAAAGTTTCTCTAAATTATTTGCTATGCATTATTTTGCAGCAAGCTAATATTCCTTTTTGTATAATATATTGCTGGAAAGCTCATTTTCAACAAGATTCTCTTTAGAAAAGCTACAGAATCGTGCCTGCAATTCTATATGAAGTTGATGAGTTTGTTCCAATTTTTTTTTCATATTTTACGTCTGAAAATTGTACTTGAAAGTTGAGAAAGGTTATCTGAGCAAGGAAAAAATTATTGGGCATCATTTATATTGTTGGAATGATTTATAATAGGTTTTTAATGGGTACATGCTTTTTGGAATTATATTAGGGTTTGCTTAGAAGAGGTTTACAATAGTTGCAATTGATTTTGGACATTGATGTTTTTGTGGACAACAAAGTTAGTGATCTTTATACATCCTCTTGAGTCCCAATAGAATCTACAGCAAGTTTTTTTTAGTGTTTTGATAAGAGTTGTATGTCATATGTTTATTGATATTTCTAGTTGAGTTCAAAATTCAATTTGCATGTTGATGTAGCTCTATTTACTTCTGAAAACTAAAAGATCGACTATATTTGGGCCAACAATTGGTATCAGAGCATAGGGTTTTTCAATTTGTGTAAAAAATGGCTAATCCTCAAGCTGTATTAACTGATTTAGTAAAGATTGAGAAACTTGATGGTTACAATTTCTCACATTGGAAGAGTAAAGTACCTTATTTGATGCATACTATAGACTTGTTATATATAATTGAAGAATAAATCCTACCTGAACCCGATGATGATTTTACACTTAGAGAGAGGCAAAGATACATAAAACTAAAAACTTATAATTTTACATGTAAGGGTGTTATCTTGAATTGCCTTAGTGATAGATTGCATAAGCTCTTTGAACCCTACGCCAATACTAAAGATTTATGGGAGGCTACTGAGAAAAGGCACACTGAGGACAATTATATGGCCAAACATTAACTCTATGAAAGATATAACCAACAGAAAATGAGAGAGAACCAATCGATGCTTGAATTTTTCATGGCATGATTGTAATGCCTGACCAACTCGCCGGCTATGGAGAACCTAGGGAGATATGAATCTCAAATAGAATATACTAAAGTAATTGGTAGTTTAATGTATGCAATGAGAAGCACGAGGCCTGACATTACATATGCAGTAGGCAAACTCACTAGATATACAAGTTGTCTTGGTAGAGAGTATTGTGAAACAATATCTCGATTATTAAGATATTTAAAAATAAATTATCAATTATGGTATACACTATGTGGGTTATCCTGAGGTGTTAGAACGATATAGTGGTGCTAATTGGAATATGAAAATCTACAATTCATCATCAACATTCAAATGGATATTTGCACTACTAGATAGTGCAATATCATGGCAGTCAACAAAATAATGTGTACTCCACCCTCTACTATGGAGTCTGAAATTCTTGATTGTCTCCACATGATGGCTAAAGAACTTATTTTATGGCCAAAAGTAATACATCAATTACAATATATTGTAATAATCATGCCACTATTGCGAGAGCATGCAATAATGTAAAACTCTATACATGATACACGTAGCCATAACTCCATTAAAATATTAAAAGAAGACAAAGTGATTAGTATCAAATATATGATGTCAAAGGAAACTTTGGTTGTTCCTTTGACTAAAAACCTTGCAAGGGATGACATTGGTAAGATGTAAAAAAGGACAGGGTTAGAGTCCATAAAGTAATTATCTATACCGGGAACGGAATCTAGTCTTTTATAACATTAAAATTCTAGGTTCAATATGGACATAACAAGCTATATGTATGATTAGTTTGGTCACTAGGTATCAAAAATATTATGAGCATCCATTCTAAAAAAATTTATATAGTGGATAAGTCTAGTGATGACTTGTATGTTACTAGGTTGTACAATACTCTTAATATTATCTATGGATTGTTTATAACTTGGTCCATATGATGGATAAGTCTAGTGATGACTTGTATGTTAATAGGTTGAGTTATACTCTTAATATTATCAAATGATTGTTTATAAGTATGAGTATTTTGTATACAGGGGCAATCTTAATAGACGCACATATAGAAGTGTTGAAATGAGGCTACATCCAATGAGATGGGACTCGTCTCTAGAACACTTGTAAAATTGGGATATAAGCACAAGAACCAAAATATGCTAGCACCTAAAGACACCTAAGCTGAATATTATTTGCGAGGTATACTACACGGCTGTTGGATAAGGAATATGGTTCAAAGTTACACACTACTACCTATATGGCCAAAAGTAATACATGTACTTGCAATATATTGTAATGATCATGCCACTATTGCGAGAGCATGCAATGATGTAAGACTCTATACATGATACACCTAGGCATAACTCTATTAAAATATTAAAGGAGACAAAGTGATTAATATCAAATATGTGATATCAAAGGAAACTTTGGCTGATCCTTTGACTAAAAACCTTGTAAGGGATGACATTGGTAAGATATCAAAAATAATAGTGCAAGAGTCCATAAAGTAATTATCTATAGTGGGAACGCAATCTAGTCTTTTATAACATTAAATTTCTAGGTTCAATATGGTCATAAGAAGCTACACGTATGATTGGTTTGGTTACTAGATATCAAAAATATTATAAACATCCATTCTAAAAAAATCCTTATAGTGGATAAATCTATTGATGACTTGTATGTTACTAGGTTGAATTATACTCTTAATGTTATTTATGGACTGTTTATAAATTGGAGTATTTTGTATACATGGGCAATCTTGATAGACACACCTATAAAAGTGCGGAAGTGATGCCACTTTCAATGAGATGGGACTCGTCTCGACAATACTTAAGAAATCAGGATATAAGCACAAGACCCAAAATATGTTGACACCTAAGTTGCATATTATTTGCGAGTTATACTACCAGTTTTTTGGATAAGAAATATGGTTCAAAGCATTACACTACCAAAGAACTTGATAGACTTTATAGCGTACACTCTTAGTGAATGTTCAAATCAAAAGATCCCTTCATGATCTACAAATAATTTATGTTTACCTATGTTTTGTTTCATGTTATTTTGAAATAGTGAATGAAATGTTAGTATTTTGGTTTTGAAAAAATATAGCATAATGTTTTACGTGGTTTTCCTAAGTTAAATAAATTTGTGAGAGAAAGGTGTGGTTTCTATGTCCAAATTGAAGAAGAGACTGAGGGTTAAGTGGTCTATATATTTGAGCATTCCCGTACCTTATGTTCATAGAACAAAGATAAGAGTGTGAGTGCATTAATGGACCACGCGAAATATGTAATGCACACCGTGCAAAGGCGTTTAGTGAAACACTTTACATTTTGTACACTCGCATCAGTACATAACTTTCGCACGCTTGCATCGGTGCATGACTCGTTGCCGCACATGTGTGTGGACGGGTACAAGCATGACACATGTGAGATCGAACAGCTATGAAACTAGTCGTTGAGACAAAGGGAAAATGCATCGTGCCTGTTCCAAATCCAATGGTTGATAACCATTGGATAGTGGCTGTTGGAATCCCAACAGTCACATTGTGCTGTGAAACAGTATGTGACTGTTCAGTTGAACAGTCACTTCAGAAAGGCACTTAAAAGGTCTATAAAATGGGTCCATTTGTCCAATTTTTTGTGCTTTTTTTGCACTCATTTCTCTCTCTCATGAACTCTCGCTACCCGTTTATCTCACTATCTGTAACTGAATTTGAACTCTCTCTGTACTGTGATTATACTCTAGTACTTTACAGTAGATTTCTAGTTCATGTGCACAGAACGTTAAAGCGAATTAGAAATCTTCTATTTTCCTGTACACCAAGGATTAGTTTATACATCTTAAGGGCACTATTTGTAGTATTGAAAGAGGGCAAATATTATCACTCCTACATGCCTGAAAAACAAGAAAAAACATTACTTTGCCCCTGTTTTACCCTATTTTTCTAGCAGTCTCTCTCTCTCTTACTTCTTCTTTATGCTCTCTCTCTCCAAAGAGCTAGCTCATCGTGACCCCCTCCATATAAACTTCTAGGTAAAAGAGATAATGTTTATCCTCTAAAGCTCCAGATGCACCCTTATTTACATCTACTAAATAAACTCCCATCCTTATTCAAACACTCGTCCTAATCTCAACTAACTCTAACCCTTATCTTTATCACCGTGACTCTTCTATCCTACTCCTCTTATCCTAATCACTTAGGACGACCCCTCAAAATAATCATTTCGTTTTGGGGTTCTCAGCTACCCAAACCCCTCCTCTCGACGTGGGTGTCTCAAAGTAAGTGCCCAAAGAGAGATGTGGCATAGTTGATTGTCTCATGTTTA
>NW_006494910.1:7745931-7759753 GCF_000471905.2 Amborella trichopoda | reverse complement strand
CCCTCTCTCTCTCTCTTATTTATTTATTTATTATATATATATATATATATATATATATATATATATATATAAAAAGAGGAAATTTTTGAGGTGTTTTAATTTGGAGCTAATAATTCTCCATAAAAAAATTTGGGAAAATTGTATATACCCCCTCATTTGGACTTTCTAGACAACATCCCCCAATCAATTATTTTATTGCAATTTTTACCCCAAAACAAATTTTCTAACAAATATCCCTCAAATAAAAAATGCTTCATTTTTTTGACAACAATGCTTTTGTCCGTACATGAAATGCATCACATTGCCGTAGGATGCTTAACAACTAAAAAGAATGCTGAACCGAGTCCACAATATGCCGAAACGAATACACATGCTGGACCGAGTTCACATTCTCACACAATAATTGTCGGACCGCACTTTCGGCCTATTGTCGGACCGCATGGGCCTGTTGCCAGACCGCATTGGCCGATTGCCAAACCACATGGTCTGATGGCTGAACTACTCTTTGCCAGTGCCAGACTATTTTTGGATATTTCACACTGCGTGTTTACATTGCCGAACCACGTTTTTTTAGTGTGTTATGGGAAAAGTTGAGTCGTATGTGTTAGAAGAGGGAGAGGGCACTTTGGTCTTAAAAACTATGACTTTTTAACTGCGGTATTTGCTAGAAAAGATTATTTTAGAGTAAAAGTTGCGATAAGAAAATTAATTGAAGACGTTGTCTAGAAAGACCAACTTGGAGGTACATGCAATAAGCACAAGATTTTAAGCTCCCTATACGAACTTTTTGGTTGCACATCCAATTGTTAAGATTTCTCCACTTCCATACTGACTGTTAATGGAAATTTTAGAAAAAGCTTCGACATGCTAATTATCCTTACCAAATTTTGAAATTTTTATAAGCGTAACTAATTTAACCAAACATAAGAACACTTAAGAAAAAAAAATTAGAACGGACTGAAAGTTAAACAACTATGATAAATATCATTAATGACTTAGAACTGAACTAAAAATAATAAATAATTCTCAAATAACTTAAATATTTTAAAAGTTCATTTTTCATCTAATCTATAATTTCATCAGGAAACTTACATGGAAACAAATTTCAATAAATTGTGGAATGGTAATAATAATTGAGTCAGTAAATAGATGATATTTAATCGAATGTCCTTGCCTGCAATTTCACTATTCGGTCTATACTTTAAGGTGCAACCATTGTTGCTCTCATTAATTTTCATCTATGCAAACATCACAGAAAAGAAAAGCTTAAAAAGGGCAGAAAAACCCCATTCCTTCTCTTCCCTTAGTCTGCAACACTCCCCCTTTTCCCTCTTCGCATTGCGTCAGCTTCAAGTAATGTGGTGACTCTCTCTCTATAGAACACACAATCCCCAAAAAGTTGATGTCTCTCTCACACACAACATAAAGTTATGGACCTGGTTTCTATGCGGCCAAGCCCGTATATGCAAAAATGCCAGTCTCTTAATAAATCTATTTTTGAGATAGATTTTAAGATTTAATTTTTAAAGATACGTAATCTTTAACATGGAGATCATGAATATGAAAAAATAAATAAATTAAAAATAATAATAATAATAATTCTAGTAAGAAAACATTTGAACCATCAATTTCTATTATTTTTAAATGAAACACCTACTGGCATCCGTCTTTAAGATGGATGCTTTACACTTTCTAGACCACATATGTAGAAATGTTGCTCAGCCCGCATGGAACAGTTTTCCTCAAGTTATTAGTGCTCTCTCTCACACAACTGGTGTTCACAAAACCTACCGATCTAACCACTAACCGCCCGGTTAGATCGGAACCGGCCTCTACCCGGTTTTGGTTTTGGGCGGTTTTGGTGATCAACCGGTATTTTAAAAAAAAAAAATATTCAAAAAAATATATATAAATTCTCAAAAATAAAGAATTTAATTTGTAATGTATTTTTAAATATTCTTTACATTATGGTAAAGATTAAAATTTGTTTTGATCATTAATACTCACTTTTATATTTTTCTCATTTTTTTTAAAAAAAATTAAAAATAGTCATTGGAAAATATAAAATGGGTTAAAATCTATTTTTTTCATTAATTGTGAACTTCATTTGAAAGTGTTTTGTTTTAATCATTCTTTATATGATTTTCATATTTTAGTTTTTTTTTTTTGTATCTTTTTATTTTTTTCAACCTTTTTTTTTACTACGCAGGACTTGCTCGGTTAGAGTGGTTGAATCGGCTGATTTACCGGATAGGCCAGTTAAACCACTTCCAGGCCCATATCCAATTAACCGTTCCAATTCGATTTTGCAAACCCTGCTCACAACAAAAAATTAGTAGTGCTCTCTCTCTAGTCACTGGTGCTCTCTCTCTCTTCGCCCCTTCAATCAAGTCAATAAACCCCTACACCAAATGTTCTCTCTCTCTCCCTTTCCCTCTCTCTATCAGTGGAAAATTCTGCCTCTGTCCTATATCTCCTTCATTATATTTTTACTATATTGAGTGAACACACCAACACAAAATCACAAGAAATATGAGAGGAACCCAAAAGCAAAAACCCAAGCTATGGCCACAACTCTCCTCTCCTTTCTGGTTTTCTTCCTCCTCCTACCCTCTCCACCTTGCACCAGTGCAAGAAACCATGCACCATTCCTGGACAACCAAGCACAACCAAAGGCTCACTTTTTGGGCAGCTTGTCCTCCATCCACATTCCGCCGTCTGGTCCTTCGAAGCAACACAATCGAATCGCGTACTTAGTTGGGCGCAACTCGACTTCATTGCCTTAACATAATACTGCATCACAATCATCTGGATCTTATCTGAACCTTTCCCTAATTATCTGGACTGGCTATACGAATTCTGTTATGCCATTCCTCTCTATCAAGGATAGTACCATTAATAAAGATGGTAATTTGAATATAGACATTTATTCTTGTGCTATGGTTATTTGGTATGTATGCATTTATGCATTGAAATTTACGATTCACTATCTTGGTTAATCACTTTCTTTAATACTTCCTGTCATTCTGTCTTTTTGACAAACAAAACCAGGTATTTCTTTAGTTTTTATGGTTTCAGCTAGATTCTCAAGTGCTCCAGTGCAATATCTACTCTGTTGTGCTTCTAAATTGGTAGAAACATATGATTAATTTTGTACACAGTGGATATTATTATGTGATTTAACCTGTTCAATATCAATGTAGCAACGTATTTTATGTGTGCTTTAACCTCTTCTAGATTAGTGAAGCAAATTTTATTTTTAGTTCTTGCTATGAAAACAAAGTAAAGCCCCACCTCGAATCCCCGCCCGGAAAGTACTTTGAGCATCGGAAATCACTATGGTGGTTCTAATATCAATTTCCAACACCAACTATAAAATTTGGAGTTCAAAAAATAGTACAAATCTTGCATATCCATGAACATTTATTTTTAGGGTGTAATGGACGGTCTAGATGATTTGTTATAATGTACACTATTTTTTAAAGCTTGAAATCCTTTTTTTATTTCATGACAAGGTCGAGATGATCGATTTAAAGGTTTTTCGACACCATAATTGCAATTTTCGGTGATTTTTTAGGCAAGGATTTACTTATTCAAACCATTTTCCTTGATTAATAATGCTACTAAGTGGCTATTATCATTTGGAGCTACTGCATTACTATGTTAAGGAGGAGAAGAATGTACTGGCCGGGTTCTTGCTGTTGTCATATTTCTATTGGCCTGGTACCATTTACCACTGTTGGTACTATTCATGCACATACTGATGTTTCATGTAGAGAGATAATATTCTTGCATTTGTGTACGTACCCGGAGGGAGTTAAAAATCAAAATATTTTTCAAATGAGAAATTTAAAATTATTTTATCCATGAAATGTGGATGAATTTGATGTAAATTATAAATTTGGGGGTCCTAGGAGACCAACTTGCACTCCTGGTCTTGTGGCCGAAACAAGGGGTTTCTTTTATTCTAAAACTCTCTAATAATATTTATTCATCTCTACTCAATGTATGAATAATAGCTCATCTTGAGATCTTTAAACGTCTAAATGAATTGTTTCGTAGATTAATTTGGGATTGTGCATTTGATGAAAAATAACATCCGAAGTTTGGGACTGTACATTGTCTTATCAGAAAAGAAGGTAGAAATTGATCACAAGGAAAATTAAAGATCATCCCAAAAAAATTTCAAGTTTGGTCTTTTGCAAAGGAACAAATAGTCACTTGGCTCCATCAGGGCCACCACACATTACCATCTCGAAGGTGGACTCTAAACTTGAACAATAAGGAAATCCATAGTCCACAGGGCCATTACGATGATTGAAATAATGGATGGTGATGGCAAGCGAGTAGGTCATGTCATGCTTTGTCTCTCTCTATCTCGCTCTCTCTCTTCATTATTTAACTACGCAATATGAAGACGATATGAATTAAGTCTATTCATAGTCCCTACGAACAGAGTACACGTCCACTGTTCACCAAAATCAATTACTATGAGCTGGAGAACGCAACTAAAATTTGCATAATTGATTCGTGATTTTTTTTTCTCTGTTGTTTTTTATTTTTTTGAGTAAATCGGTGGGCATTGTTTTTTTTTTTTTTTTGGGTTAAATCAATGGAGATTACGGTCCTGCCCATAAGAGAATGGAATATGAGACTTCATCATAAAACTCAGATGATATTACCACCACGTCACCAGCCCCATTCTCATTGTTTACATCATTGTTTATAAAAAGCAGGGTTTAAAACGCAGGATCGGGTCTCGGATCCATTTGGTTCGGACGGCTCACACATATCCAATAGAAAGACAAAAATAAAAAGCATTAGAAAAAAAAAAATTAAGGTTTTCAATGGACACACGTTCGGGTGGGATTTGTATCACCAAACACTTCAACAGCATCCACAACTAAACGTCATCAAGCTTCATCTTAGAGAGCTTGTATAATCTTAATCGTAAAACATGAGATCTAAACATTTGTATTATAAGGGTGCAGTTGGCATACGGATGCATCCGTAGCTATAGAGGTAAGCTGCACCTTCAAATTTTATCATGATATATAATTTTGATGTAAAATGTTCTTAGGATTATCTCAAAATCTATTTTTATATCTAATTATAAACTTTAAAATTTTAAAAATAGTTAAAATCAAGTAGATCTATAAACATATGAATATCTTAAAAATGGATGGTGTAGATAATATGTAAAATGCACCATTTCTGAGACTTAAAATCTTTTTATTTTTCATGGTCATACATCTCGATGTCGAGATGATAAATCAAAAGGTTTTTCAATATTAAAGCTACCTTTTCCGATGGATTTTTGAGGTGCATCCATAGTTCTACATTATAAGGTTGCATCCTTATATAAAGTTTTCCCGTATTATAATGAGATTGTATCTCCTTATCTCTCGTAATACTATCATAGGCCTAAACAACTTATTTGAAAATGGGTTTTAAGATAAAGGAAAGGTTTATATGCTTCCCCTACATCATAGAAGTTCTATCCTCCTTCTACCATCCAGCCGTCCAATTTTGATCAAGAGAGTCACTCACCGTTTGAACTTAGATCCGATGTCTCAAAGTATCTTATTTTTAGTTTTTTTTCTATACAATTTGTAATAATATGAAATTTGGTACATGCCATCTTCTCATTGGGTAGAACCTACAAAAAATATTAAAAATAATTTGTTGATAAAATATAATGATCAAAATACCCCTTGAAATTTTCAAGGGTATTTTGGTCTTGTTATTTTATTGAAAATATTTTTTTTATATTTTTCACTAGTGCAAGTTTAATAAAGGAATAGACGTCCAAAATTTGGTGTCAAAATAGTTTATAGAAAAAAAACTTAAAAATAAAATAGTGTAGAGATGTGACATTGTGATTGGGACAATCTTAGCTCTCCATTCAGAATGGACGGTTGGATAAGTGGGAGGATAGAACTTCTATGTTGTAGGGGAAGCATAGAAAGCTTGCCCTTAAGATAATGGACAGTCCACGTCAATGTTTGAACACAAACAATATTGGAAAGGGTATTTCCATTTTAAAAAAGTAAATATATGTTCTTTTGTTTTGGGGGTATTTGCTAGAAAAATATTTTTTAGGATAAAAGTTGTGAAAAAAAGTTTAGTTGGGAGGAAGTTGCTTAGAAAGCTCAACTTGGGGCTATTTGCAATTTTTCCTATTATATATAATGTCATGCAATACCTGCTTAGTCTGCTGGTCCTTAGCCCTCGGATACCAGATTGTGCCATGTTCCTTTATCTATCCGTTATGGAAAAAGCCATGGGGCAATGTTGGGGTAATCAGAGGCCAATATGATATTTAAGGGAAAGAACACACAATCCACCCAGAGATAGATGAAGTCATAAAGAAGATGCACAACGAAGGAAACTTACTGGGGCAGCTACCCTAGCCCATAAGATACATTGTCGAGCATATTTCTTTGATAAGAAGTCAGACTTCTAAAAAAACCATGGTTGCGGCATTTGTGTAACCCCAAATTTTTGCACACACACTTTATTCATCCCAATAATCATTTCAAAAACTAGATGGTGATTGGTGATTCATGTGATGGCGAGAGCGAGGAAGATGATGGCTTGATGCCTGTAGTTTCAGTATGATATGACTTATCAGGTGGTTTACTCCTGGAAGCTCATTTCCCTATGGTAGGTTCATTCTCCCCTCCCTCGAATGATATATTTGGTCTTAGTGACTGGGCAAAAAGATGATGGGGTTTGTCATATGTTCCAAAGGTTAAAGTCTTGGGGGATAACAAGATTGTTTTCCTGCTGCTTGCTAAAGGAGATGTTAGTAAGGCTTCAGAAAATAGGTTTGTTAGAATTCAGGATAAGCTTTTATCCTTAGATCTATGGAAGCCGTCTTCTCATTGCTCTTATATTCCCAAAGAAAGTTTATGGATTACATTGACAGGGATTCCTCTTCACGCATGGTCATTAGACATTATTTGTAAGGCGGCTAATTGTTGTGGGGAGTTTTGCGACATTGACGATACATTATTTCGAGGAGTTGATTTGAACTCTGTGAGAGTATGTATTTGGAAGTGGAAAGGGGCCCTGATCCCCAAATAGATTAGATTATTGGTGGGCAAAGAATCTTTTTCTATAAAGATCTCTTCTAAGATTAAAAATCCTCTCTCTAACCTGATGGTGTTAAAAACTAGGGAGAAGAATGCTAAGGAAACTGAGGGGTGGAGTCAAGTTATTCAGCGACGTAGGAGAAAGAGATCTTTACACAAGGTTTTTCCGACGAATAATCCAAGCAATTTTCCATCAAGGACTCATCGGAGATTATTTTGGAAGGAGGTGGAAATTTTTCGAAGTTTGAAAATTACAAAACAATGGATCCCAGTAGACCGTTTCATGAATGGAACGCCACCTGTGGGGCATTCTGTTACTAAACAGCCTATGAGTCCAATTCAAGGTGTAGTCCTTCAGGGACCACAAAGTCCTTTAGTTGTTCCTATTTTGCATGGCGACAGCATATCTCCTTTCGATATCGCTGCACCTACCTCGAGGAAGGCAATGGACAACGTGGCAGATGCCTCTGATTTTCTACCGATGACTTCGATATGTAAGAAGACTTTCATTCCTTTCCCTCATCTTCCTGCGGATGCTACTAATGCGATGGTTCAAGCTAAGAAAACTAGTGCGTTTAGTACCTTTTTGTGGGTGGCAGCAGCCATTGTTTTCACAGGACAAAAGCATTGTTGGGTGCTTTCTTTATTGTTACTTTCATTAGCGAAGATGTATCCCTTGTTCCATCGCCAGGCCTCTAGGAAGGCTCGCAACTCTCGTCCTCATACCAACCGTGGATTTGATCATCTGTTGATCAATCCTCTAGCTTTGGTGGTGATTGAGGTGGGGGAAGTTCAGGTGGACATTGGGGAAGGTGAATTCATTCCTGAAATATTGGAACTTGGGGGTATGTCTGTTGTTATTGGGGAACCTGTTGAAACTGAGCCCAATAATGTAGCAGTGGTGGAGATGGATGCTACCAGCCCCATCACTGTAATCCGTCAAGATGAAGGGCCGCTGCTGATTGGCTTCACTACGTCTTCCCCAACTCATGTATCTTCGTTTATTTCTTCGACTATGGCAGACCCTCTACTTCCTCTTGATCCGAAAACTATATCAGATTCAATGCCTACGCCTGTTATGGAGGAGACGGTAGTTGCTTCAATCTTCTCTGATAGTGGGATGGACTTCAATATCCCTATCGGTGTTGTTTTTAAGGAGCTCATCACTAAACAGAAGAAAGGTAAAGAAGGTGTAGGACCCAAAAAAGCTAAAGTTATTGATGCTGAGGGCTCTAAGAATGATGATGCGGTAGTAGAAAGAACCCCAATAGCAAAAAGGAAATCAAAAGCAAAAGACAAAGCAGTGGCTATGGGAACGAGGACCTCGGCTAGGTTGCAGGCTCAGGGGGAGTCTAGAGCTCAACACATAGCAAGAGGCATTGTTATTGGTGATGTACAGGCAGTTGAAGTTAGTTCAGGGACTTCGTCAGAGGCTGAGGAAGACATGGAGAATGCTATGCTTACTGACGATGCCTTGCCTCATTCAAACTGGGATGGGCTAGGATCTTCTTCCACTAATCCCTTTTCATGAATATTATCTCTTGGAATGGTCTGGGTGAGCTAAAATGTAAAAATGATGTTTTGTTGTTAGTTTCCCATTTTAAACCTTCGGTTCAAATTTTGCAAGAAACTAAACTTCCCAAACCCTTTGTTATGAGTGCTCAGGAAGTTTGGGGTTAGTCGATTTTTCGGGTATTGATTCTGTTGAGGCGTCCGGTGGGTTATGGATTTTATGGGATCCCACTTGTTTGAAATCATTTTGGTCTGTTGTTAAAGATAATTTTATTATGGTTGGTTTTGAGGGGGGTGCTTCTGATTTATGTTGGGGTCTTTTGAATGCCTATGGTATGCAGGAGTGGAGACAAAAGCAAACTTTTATTAATGAAATATTTGTTTTTATAAATTCTTTTAATTATCCATTGTGTTTTGGGGGGAGGGGGGGGGGGGGGGTACGTTCAATTTACTAGATGGCATGTTGAGAGTTCTAGTGGAGGCTCTATTACGTATGTGGTGCATCTTTTTAACAGTTTTATTGAGTCCAATGCACTGATCGATTTCCCTATTTCTGATACTACTTTTACTTGGACTAATGGCAGTGCCTCCTACTTATCGATGTCTAAATTATATCATTTTATTGTCTTTGGGGATTGAGCTGATTTTTTTTCCTTTAGCCTCTGTTAAAGCCTTACCCAGGCTTTCTTCAGATCATACTCCCATCCTCTTGTGTACCAAAGTACGCTCAATTGGTCCCGAGCCTTTGAAGCTTGAAACCAGTTGGCTGGTAGACAAGGAAGTGCTTGACCTTGTCAAGAGTGGATGGGAAAATTATATTTCCTTTGGTTCTGTGGATTTTCAACTCTATAAAAAGCTTTTATGCGTGAAACATAAATTGATCTCTTGGAGGAATGATAAAGGACCGAATGTAAAGGCAAAAATTGAGGAGGTGCTTAATTATTTAACTGATGTGGATGCTAGAATCCAAAACTCTCGCGTTTTCTTGGAAGAGTTAGCTGTAGCTAGGAGTTCCAAAATTAATGAGCTTCATGAACTTCGAAGGGTAGAAGAGGTGTATTGGAAGCAATGATCTAGGGTCAAATGGCTTAAGGAATGAGACTTAAATACTAAATTTTTTCATGCCACTGCTAATGCTAGGAGACGTCAGAATGATGTTTCTAGGCTTTTTATTGAAGGTGTTGACCCTGAAAATTTGGAGGGGTTGTCTAATGCAGTGGTAGGTCATTTTAAAAAAGCTTTCACAAACGAGGTTAGGGTCACACCTCGCCTTTCCAGGGTGGGTTTTAGCCATCTTGCTGCTGATTCGGTGGCATTGCTTGAGAGGGAGGTATCCTTAAAAGAATTAAAAAAAGCAGTTTTTGGACTCCCTGGCGATAAAACTCCAGGCCTAGATGGATTTCCTTTGTTATTCTTCCACAAATTTTGGAATTTGATTTCTTCAGAACTGTTGGATATGGTGAGTGGTTTTTTGTAGACAGTGGAACTTTTCAAAGGGGTTAATTCTGCCTATATCACACTTATCCCTAAAAAATCGGTCATTGGGTGCCTAGGAGATTTGAGATTTATTAGTTTTCTCTCGAGTCTTTACAAAATTATTGCCAAGGTTTGTGCCGAAAGACTCAAGAGGATCTTATCGGAGGTTATTGTTAGGCCCCAGTTTGCTTTCATCAATGATCGAATAATTACTGATAGTGTTTTGATTGCTCAAGAATATATTCATTCTAGATCTGTAAGTGGTGGTGCAGGGTTGTGATCAAACTGGATATGGAAAAAGCATATGATATGGTGAAATTGAATATTCTTCTTGAAATCATGAAGAATATGGGGTTTGGTGAGAAATGGAGAAGCTGGATGTTTGGATGCTTATCCTCTACATACTTTTCAATACTTTTCAAAGGCAGCCCTACTGGCTTTTTTGGTGCTTCGCATGGGCTTCGTCAAGGGGACTCATTATCTCCTTTTCTGTACACCATCTATGTTGAATGCTTTAGTCGCCTTCTTTACAATGTCCAAGCAAAAGGGCATGTTAAAGGTTTTCAAATGCCAAACAATGGTCCTTGTATTTCACATTTGCAGTATGCAGATGATACGTTGTTATTTTGTGAGGCCAATTGTGACCAAGTGGAAAATATTGTGAGTTTCTTACAATGTTGGGAAGTGGCTTTAAGGATAAAGATGAATTTTGAAAAATCAACAGCAGTTGGTATTAATTGTGTTGATTCTTTAATCTATGATATTGCAAGGGTTTTGGGGTGTAAGATGGATGTTTTTCCTATTTGGTAGTTAGGGATGTCAATCTCATATGGACATCTTCCTATGGCTGTCTGGTACAAAATCATTCAAAAAATTCAAGTCAAATTGGATCTTTGGAAGTATAAATATCTGTCTTTGGGTGGGAGGATTACTTTGATTAAAGCATGCTTATCTAATTTGTTAATATACCAAATGTTGTTACTTATGAGTCCCCCTCGGGTGGCAAAAAAATTCGAAACTTTGATGCACAACTTCCTATGGGGATCCTTTGATAAGTCCAAGAAATTCTATTTACTTCGATGGGATAGGGTATGCACTCCTCAGAGAGAAGGTAGCTTGGGCTTAAGAAAGATTTCATTGGTTAATCAAGCATTGCCATGTAAATAGTGGTGGCATAGTCTAAACTTCGAAGATCAGCTATAGTATCAAGTCATCATCGCCAAGTATGGAAAAGACAGTTTTCATATGTGGGCCGGTTTAAGAAATGGTACAAGGAGAGTGTCTTATTGTTGGAGATCTATTAATTCTTGCAAGAGTTTGATTCATAGGAATATTAGATGGAATTTGAGAAGTTGGCATAATATTTCCTTTTGGCATCATAAATGGCTTGGCGACTCCCCTCTAAAGTATTTGTTCCCTTTTGTTTACCAGTGAATGGAAAATTCTGATGTTGTATCTGACATCTTTGTCTTAAGAGGAAATCAAGTTGATTGGAATATTGTCCTTCCTTATAATAGAGTCTCAGAAGTGGTTTTTCAGGAATATGTTCAACTGCTTGCCCTATTACAAAAAGTCTATATCTCGCAAAATGCTTCTGATGAGGTAATTTGGGAGCAAGCTTTCGATGGAGTTTTTTAGGTTAAATCTATGTATAATTTGCTCTTTCAAGACCTATGGAGATGGTCCATGTCAGAAATTGCAGAAGTGTGGAAATGGCCTGTACCACCCAAGGTCAAAGCTTTCTTACGGCTGGCCGTGCAAGATAAGGTACTCACGATTGATAATTTCATCAAACGATGTAAGGTTTTGCCAAATATTTGTTTATTATGCAAGAATAACGCTGAAACAGGGGCCCATTTATTCTTGCATTACCCTTTGACACTACAAATTTGGCATTGGTTTTTTGTCCAATTGGGCAATACTATGATATTGCTTGCGGCTATACGATAGATTATTTCAAATTTAAGAGTCCTGTGGCTACCACCAACTAGTTTGGTTTTATGGCAAATTTCAAGATGCATGATTCTGTGAGAAGTTTGGAATGAGAGAAATAGAAAGGTGTTTGATGGGATTTGTTTGTCTGTTGGCTGCGTGTTGGATAAGATCTTACATTCCATTTGGCTATCTTGTTCTATTACAAAAGTGGGTAAAGACATTCTTGAGATGGATGTGAGGAGGAATTTTTCAAATGTCTTTCAGTTGAAACCTTTTACCTGCAGGCCTCAAGGGAGATGGACACCACATTTGTTTGGGGTTTCAAACTCAATTTTGATGGGAGTTACCCGAGTCCTATTGGATTCGGAGGAATAGTGAAAGATTGGAATGGACTAGTGATCTTTTGTTTTGTTGGACCTTTGGGTGTTAAAATTGCTAATTGTGTGGAGATGATGGTTCTTCTTAATGGGCTGAAATTGTTCACTGCTAGAAATTTTGACACGCCTTGTGTGGTGGAAGGTGATTCTCTTAATGTCATTAAATGATGTAAACTGGAGCAAAAACAACCCTAAGAACTCCGGTCTCTTTTGTTGGAAATTTTGGACTTAACTATACCTCTCTTTTGCTCTTTTGTTCATGTCTTTCATGAAGCCAACGGCTCGACAGATTCTCTTGCCAAAGGTAGAACAAGTTTATCTGGGACAACTATCTCTAACTCTATAGTTTCTTTTAGTTCATGATAAATAAAGCTTTGAACTTCTATCAAAAAATAATAGTAATCAATCCAAAAAAAATTGTAATTTGCACCTTACATATAATCAAAATAAGCCCCTTCTAATAATAAATCTAAACCATCCATTTCGTGATCTTTAACTTTATGAATTCAAAATTAAATTTTCCTTTTTTAGCATTGTTAATCTAATGATAATAAATCTATCTAAAAAAATTAGAAAGGGAAAAGATCCTTCTAAGGCTTAAATCTAAGATCGCACTAAATGGATGGCTTATATATTTTTTTATTAAAACGATTTTTTTGATTTGATTTGTAATTGAATCATCTAGTGCTGATGAATTCACTATAGAAGGACAGAACGTAATTGGTTGTACCTTTGACTAAGACCCAGCGAGTTGAGTGCATATGCACAAAGGCGACTTGAATGGTCTCAGCACATGCCTTACCCACTTAGATCTGGCAATCAACTATTAGCTTCCTAGAAAAACCATTAGACGATAATACCCGTCCCTCCTATATATATATTTAACTATTAGCTTATTAGAAAAACTGTCAGACGATAATACCCGTCCCTCGTATATATATAGATATGGAAAACACTACGCAACACCTATAGGCGAAAATGAGCAGTGATTTCGCCTACTCCCATCACCGTCCAAAGTTCATCGCGCGAACACGATTGTCTGCTAGTATTTCATTTTTCATTTTTTTCTACAAATCAAAATGACTTAAAATTTGACGCGTGTATTCACAAAACAAATAGGGGAATTTTTGAAAAATATAATACAAATATAAAATAGGGGAATCTTTGAAAAATATAAAACAAATATTTTATATGAAAAAATTGACCAAAATACCCCCAAAAATTTTTGAGGGTATTTTTGTCAATTTGTTTTTCACAGATAATTTATTTTTATATTTTTATTAAATGCGCCTCAATGAGATGTACATACCCTCCAAATTTCAAGTCATGCCAGTTTATAGAAAAAAATAAAAATAAAACACTACTGGACAATTGTGACTGCGCGATGAAACTTAGACGATGATGAAGGTAGGCAAAATCACTATT
>NW_006494910.1:7724173-7734399 GCF_000471905.2 Amborella trichopoda | reverse complement strand
TTTAGTTAATTTCTTAGATATTTAATGATTAATTTAACCTAAAACACTACACAGGGCACTTCGCTCATATCCATATTATCTTCTTATTTTCCTTAAAGAAAAGCATTTTTATCCTTCTATTCAACTTGAAGAAATGACAGTTTTGATCATATATTAAACATTATTACATTAGTAGTTTAGTACCCACACCATTTACCAAACATTATTAAATTTGAAGTAACATATTTTTTTAGTATTATTTATTCTTGTTAAGAGTTCTTAAAAAGTAACATGGAATGAAGGATGAATATTAGTAAATAAGAAAATAAAAAATTTAACATATTACTTATATTTTAAATTTTGATTTTATTGTCGTGTGCAACAACTTCAAATTCTCTCACGCTCTCATACATGTCGCGCGCACTCATGATTGAGCACACATCAAAGGGTTTCTACTCTCCCTATGCTCACATATTACTCATATTTTAAATTTTGATTTTATTGCCGTGTGCAACAACTTCAAATTCTCTCACGCTCTCATACATGTCGCGCTCACTCATGATTGAGCACACATCGAAAGGTTTCTGCTCTCCCTATGCTCACATTGCGTCCTGACAACATGGATTTGCAATTCATTAATACTTTGAATCAACATTTAGCATAAGTAAAATCGCATTGTTGTGTAGCAAGGAATCACGATGTTTGCGATATAGAAACTTGATTCCAAACAATATGGATTCACAATTCTAAAAAATTTGGAATCAACGTTTCTCACAAGTAGAATCGCATTCTTGTGTAACTAAGAATCATAAAATCCTCGATATGGAATCTTGATTACGGCAATCTAGTAATCGAGATTCCTAAACTAGGTGGAATCGAGATTCCCAAACTAGGTGGAATCGTGTTTCGCCAAAAATAGAAACGTGATTCCTTTCTTTTAGAATCGACTTTCGCCTAGGGAAATGCCGAATCGAGATTTCAAAACGGAATCACTACCCTCATAGGCGATTCAGGTAACTATACATTAAACCCTATCACGTGGCTTTTTCCAAAACCAAACAGAAATCTATTTAGTCAATCCTAAACACAATCCTAATCCAACTAAGACTCTTATTTTTATTTTTACTTTGTTATCTTTTTTTTTTTTACTCAAAACAAAGACCCTAACAATTGTGGTAATTACAAATGATCCTTGAAAGATCAAGATGTTAAGTTTTAAGCGGCTTTCATTGCTCCCGACAGCCTAGGCCCTTCGCCATGTGCGAGAGTCAGTGGTGACTCTCAACAATCCCCCTCAACACTGACTCTTTGGTCAAGACGCCCAGTTGTCCTCTAAACTGTGTAAACCTCAGAAAATGCAAATCTTTCGTGACCATGTCGACAATCCACTCCTCTATTGCCACATGTAAAAGGTTGATGTATCCAGTCAGCACCTCGTCCCAAATGAGGTGGTGATGCATCGCGATCTATTTCGTCCTTGCATGAAACGCCGGATTTTCTCCAGGCTATATGGTGCTCTCATTATCACAGTTTAGTCCAACTGCGTAATATGTATCTTACTTCAATTCTTGCATGAGCTGCATTAGCCACACACATTTTTCAGCTGCCATAGATGCTTCTCGGCACTCAACTTCTGTTCTAGACAATGACATCATCTGTTGCCTCTTTCTACACCAAGAGATTGCACTTGACCCCAAGCTGAACGCATACCCAATAGTCGATCTGCGGGTCATCAAGTCACCCGCATAATACGCATGACACAGCCCGACTATCACATGTCAAACCCGCTCACAAAGAATCCCATAATTCAATTTACCTGTCGCATACCATAAAATATGTCGAACTACTTCTAGGTGAGGCTTTCATGGTTTCTACATGATCCTACGAACAACACCAACTGTGACAGCAAAACCTGGTCATTAAAGAGTCAAATATATTAGACTTCCAACTTACTGTTGTACATCCATACAACTGTGAGTTCTTTCTCCACATCACTTTCAACTTCCCCTTAACTTCAGCAAGTGTTGAGATAGCTTTGCAGTTCCCCATCAAGAACAAGTCCATTGCATACTTCTTTTTGTGTCACAGGAATAGATCCTTTTTGTGTCGATCTACTTCGCAGTCGAGAAAGTGACTAAGCTCCCCTAGCTCCTTCATCTTGAACCTCACAGAAAGATTGTCATGAATGCTCTTGATCTCTTCCACATCATCACCAGTGATGATCAAGTCATCCACATAGACTAGCACAATTGCGAACTTTCCTGCCTCTTCCTTCACAAACAAGCTTGAATTCGCATGTACCAAGAATTCAACAATCTTTCTGCACCATGCTGATGGAGCCTGTTTCAGCCCGTACAGAGCATTTCGCAACTTGCACACATGTTGCGGCCTTTCACTACACTCGAATCCACGTGGGTGCTCCAGGTAAATCCCGCAATCTAACTAATCATGCAGAAACGTGTCCCTCACGTCCATCTGCCAAAGCTTCCATGCTTTGCTTACCGCGAGTGCGATAGGGGTGAGAACGGGTTGGATCAAGGCCGAATCCAACCAGATCCGAATCCAGATCCAAATAGTATACATATATACATCAAATCCAGGTCCAAACCTGATCCTGGATATTCGGATCCAGATCTAGATTCAGATCCAAATAGTATACATCGGATCCAGATCCGGATTACTCTCTCTCTCTCTCTCTCTCTCTCTCTCTATATATATATATATATATATATATATACTATTTAAAAATATTTATATAATAATTTACTATTTCAACAAAATCAAGTTGGATCCGGATCGCATCCACCAGCACCTATATCCGATCAGGATTTCAATTCGGACCTGACTTTTACGTCTGGATCCGGATTTCGGATCCAAATTTTGGGTCCATATCTGGATCTGAATACGGTCCGAAATACAAGTTTCGGATCCGGATTGGGTCAATTCTCAACCCTAGCGATCAACACAGGCAAAGTCGTGATCTTCGCCTTGCAACGATCAACATGCCATCTGACTGCCTATTGACTTTGGACACCCATTTGCACAAACTAGGCTTCATGTTTGATGTCATGAGACTAGCTCCCACATCTGTTTCTTCTTGAGACATCAAATTCTTCTTGCACTGTAGTTTGCCATTCAACCACATTCTTTACCTCATCAAATGAGGCTGGCTCGACAATCTCATAATTGTCAGAGACACCATAGTGCACAACTGACACCTCTTGTGCATGTGCTACATCTGCATGCTTCAGATTTGGATTGTGAATCCAAGTAGACCTATGCAACTGTTCTCTCTAACTTCAACTCCTTCAAGATCATCAAGTTGCAATGGTCACAACTCTTCTGGTGTAGAGGATACTTGCAAATCACTTGCCGCATCATGATCTTGTCATGTACCCATCTTCTATGGGTTGACTGACCTACTCTTGGAACTTCCACCACCCAACAACATGGGCGACAACTATCACTTTTGAACCTTGTCCATTGTTTTCCTACAACTTCATAGGCAATACAGTCAGCGACACCGTTATCAGTGTCCTATGGAGGACCAATTGTCTCTAACCCTGCCTTCATCTTTTTGGCAACACAAGGAGAGTTTGGAAAGGCCACATTTTCAGCCGACACCATGACTAGGCTTCATTGAACACACTATCTCTGGAGACATAAACTCTCCCAGTAGAAGGGTCCATGCATCGCCAACCCTTCTTTTGCTCGTCATAACCAATGAACATTGCTCACATGGCCTTTTTTGCTAACTTGGTTCGTTGTGGCTTCGGCACCATGACATAAGACACGCAGCCAAACACGCTGAAATAGCTCACGGTCGGTCTCCTTCATGTAAGCTTCTCGTATGGTGACACGAAGCCCAACCATGGCAGCGACATACAATTGATAACATGAGCTGCAGTACGAATGCACTCTGCCCAATACTAGAGCTGTACATTTCTCCCATGCGTCATGCTCCGCATCGTCTCATGGAGATGCCTATTCTTTCTCTCTACAATCCATTTTGTTGTGAATTTTATGCACATGTCAGTTGTCGCTTTATTCCACATTCCTTCAAGTATGTATTGAATTTGTTCAACATATACTCGCCACCATTATCAGTCCACAAGCACCTGATCTTGTGACCGATCTCTCCCTAAACTTGTTCACGGAATTCATTGAACCTTGTGAACACTTTGGACTTCTCCCTCAAAAGATACACCCACATGTAGCATGAGTAACTGTCTACAAAGATGAGGAAGTAACACCTTGCCACCAACGGATTGGCACTCCATCGGCCCACATGCATCGAAGTGGATCATCTCCACAGGAACCTTCGAGAAGGACTTTGTTAGAGGGAATGTTGTTGATGCACTTCTCTATATTGGCAGCCTGCACACACTGTTTGATGCCAACTTAAGGTCCCTCACAACTTGTCACTTTGACATTATCTGTAACTTATCAAATGCAACATGAGCGAGGCGAGAATACCACAAATCTAGGCTGATAGGAGGGGTCATGTGTTACCGTTGACTCTTTCATACATCGAAGGGGCCGAGCTAATGGGAGCAGAGAAGGCCACGCAAAACTTAACACCTTGATCTTTCAAGGGTCTTTGTTTTGAGCAAAAAATAATATTAAAAAGTAATAATAAAAATTAGTAAATAAGAGTCCTGGTTGTATTAGGAATGTGTTTAGGGTTGAATAACATGACAGTTTGGCTTTGAAAAAGCCATAGAATAAGGTTGAGTATTACATGGCTTATCCCATTATAGCAATATTTTAGTGAAGGGATAACATTCATGTTTTGAAAATGGTGTTATGTATAGGACTAGTCCTCTAGTAGGACTAATCTTCCTAGAAACTTGAGAGTCACGTTATTCCCACATATATACAAAGGCCTATGTACTTTGCTTTTGTGTGAATGAAAAGTTTGTTCTCTCTCATACTGAGTTCATTATCGAACATTGTCATCCATGGTACATCAAATCATATTTCTTTCTAAAAGGGCTTCTGTGACTTCTTTCCCATGCTTCCTGATTTTGGTGTGTGTTTCATTGAGCACAATAGAGGTTCAAGTAAGGAAATATGTGAAAAGACACTGTGCCCACATATGAAACCATACTTGGAAACTAAAGGTGGTCATTCCAGATTGTGATGCAAGATCAAGAAGGAACATATGTTACTGACAATTCAGCATTCTAGGGCTGCGTTTGGCATCATTTGCAAATTCCTGTGCACATGTTTCAACCAAATGATCAAATCCATTATCTTATTCTTTTTTTATGGAGCTCTCAACTTCATGTTGAGTGATGATTGAAAACATGGACTTAGTTTCGGAACCACGCACGGCCAAGCCCAAGTCAGCCAGTCCAACTCCACTGAGTCTATGTGAAAATTATACATTAACCTAGGTAACCAGTGAGAAACAGCAGGTTCCTAAGGTTTTTCAATAGGGGTGGGCACCCTACCATGTCTAAGTCTTTCAAGCGAGTCTAAGCTAGTGACAACAAGTTTTCAAATATTGATACTGGGATTGTGACTTGCACAACTCCAAGCTAATGGGGACTTCTATAATTTTCTGAACCTATACACTCACTTAATTCTGTTGAGTTTAGACCCCTGATATTCCTTTCCAGTAAGGTCCTTGCTAGACCCATAACCCATTCTCGCAAGTGGAGAGAAGGCAGGATATAGAACTGAAAATAAGATTGTTATTCCTAATTCTGTTGAAAAGGATGGTTAATCCTTTCGACAAGCTACCTTTTTTGAAGGGGCCATTCATGGATCTAAAAAATAAAAAAATATTAGAAGAAAGATAGAATGGACCATTCAAAGATCTATTTACCAAATAATAATAATAATGGAGTAACCTAGTGGATTTGTTTTAACCCTAGTATATTGTTCCATCTCATGCACATGGCAATCTAATGAATTGTTTAGTGGATAAATACGTATAAAACATCACAAAAGAGAAGTTTCAATATATTGCATCTAAAAGAGGTAATATGAGTTTAAGCTACATAAAAGCTCATGCAAGCCTCCCTCCACCAGCAGTGCCAGCTCTCACAAAGATTAGCAATATGAGAGAGATGCATTGAGGACTAGGATTTTCATAATATCCCAAAAAAATAACACTATCATTGCCAACATGGCAAAATCTTACTCACTTTGTCTGCTTGGTCATCATGTTACTTTTCTCAATTCCTATGCAAATAGCCATTGGTGTCAACTTCTGGAGACCTCTTCCTTTATGTGAGGTCACTCTACCACAATTTTTGCAAACCTAATGCCTCCCAAAGCACACATTCTGAATAAAAAATGCTCAAACAAACTTAGATTGAGTGACACATCAATTGATTGAGTGACAACTCCATTGAATCCCAATGTTATCCTCTCCCTAATCAAGAACTCTCAGAAAAACCTAGAGACGATCATAATATACAAGAACAAATGTGAGAATTCTCCATGAGGTAGAAACTAGAAACTAGAAACTCTGGATTTCTTGAGTTATCCTTCGCAAAGTTGAATTGCTAATGAGGGAGTTTTACATCGTTCAAGAAGAGCAAGAGTTCTAAAACATGATTCCTTACTCAGGTTTCTTGACCAATTGAGGCAAGCAACTGCCTAGCAGTTAATGACAGTAATTGATAATGCATTTCTTCACTTCCTATGTATGCTTTCATAATCTTTAGAGGATTTTCATGACCGACCCATGTAAGTGCTTTTCTTATGGTGTGATGGCGTAATTACATGGGACTCTTCTTAATTACTCAAAGATGCATGTTGTCTCTTACAACTCTAGGTGTCTAAGCCGATAGAAATAAACCACAAAGCCATGATTGAACAGAAAACCCAGAAGGACCTATATAGGAGGCCCAGTAACACCAGATATCTAGTCATCAGAACCCATTCAACTAAGTCAACTTACATCCTTTAATTTCAGAGCAGACATACCTAAAATTCACTAGTTTTTTGTCAATGAAAATACATTTTTTTATTCATCTTTCAAATTATATGACAACAAGAATCTGTCTTTTTCCTTATAGTAGCAGAGAACCTATCCACCTAAATCAACTAGTTTATCTCATTTAATTTCAAAATGGACATACTCACATACCTAAAAATCATGCACTTTTTTGTTCATGAAATTACAATACATTTCTTTGTATAAGAACAAGTACTTACAACATTTTCAGCGATACAAGCAATAAAAGAGAATAAGATAAATGACAACTTACATTCCTGTGTTCACCAGATTTCCTCTACATGATACAACCAAATTGTTCACTGAATTGCATGCTATCTCTAACATATCCAAAAAGAAATCTACTGAAAAGTGGGTAAACAAAATAGATCATCCATAAAATTATAATTGAAACGAAATGACCATTTCTCACCTTTTTTTGCATGGATTCCATCAACGGGGAGTCAATGGAGCCAGATTCAGAGACTTGAGAAGCTCTGATACTGAGATTGCGCACAAGGAAACGTCTTTCACCGACATTGAATCGAGGGTTTCTCCTTAGAGAAGAGGAAGAGATCGAATGAAACGTCGAACTCGAAAAGAGGGGTTTAAAGAGAAAGGAAGGCGGAAAAGCAATACGGAGAAGAGGCCTGGACATAACAACAGCACAAGGGCGAACCAGAGTAGCCGCCATTGTTTCCTTCCCTTCTTTTGTGATTTTAGCGACTGAAGAAAGAAGGTTGGATTTTTTAATCTCTTTTTCTCCGAGAATGATATATCTGTGTTTGTGCGGTATGCAAGACAATGTTAATAATACTCCCGCGAGAGTAAATTGTATATTTACTCCCTTCAGCAAAACCCCCCTTATGAAGTTTCGCGAGTCACTTTAGAATCACCACCTGAGTACAATATCTTTGGGTGTCGTTTTTGCAACCAAAATTTATCATAACATGTAAAAAAAATTTAATATATCTAATTATAAAATTTTAGACTCCAAAAATAGTTAAAATAAGGTGACATTTATTCCACCTTCCTCTCAGCTCAGCCCTCTTATGCGCTTTATTGGACTATATTGCCGATCTGGGAGAGAGACCTTCTTCCAATGAATCAGAAGACTTGGCAATTAGAATTGGTGATGCTCTTAGTGCCCATCATCGATACTATCTGAGGGTAACTACTTCTGCTTTCCCATTGCGAAGGTGTAAATTTCTAGAAAAGCTTTTGGTCTTGTGCATCAATGATATTGACATTTTGTGCAGCCATGAGTGCATAACTTATAATTTTTCTAGAGAAGAGAGAATTGAATAGAAATAAAAACTGAGACCAAAGATAAGAAACATCTTTTCTAGTCTCTCATCGCGTTGGATTCTCCACTTGTATGACGAGCATAGGTTCAGAGACCATCGACTTCACAATAGTGTTTTGATGGGATGTATCCTGTTTGTATAAAGGTGTAGACCCATTCATCTGCCTAGATAGTTCACCTTTTTTATATGCTGATCCAGGAAAAAAAGAGTTGTCATGCACACATTCTACCGGAACACCAGAAGAACTAGTAGCCATTGTAGACACACCCCTTTTCAAATTTGAATTTCCACTGCTGACTTTCCCCCCAGGTGATGTTGTAGGGTTAGAACCAATAGACTTCCTTCTCCATACTTGCTCAACATGTGGTAATTTTAGCAACTACCCAGTATGGGGCGGGCTACATTTTCTCTTTTTGGATTCAAAGTTCCATTGTTGCTTGCAACTTCTTGCCTTTGTTGTGAGTGAGCTAGTTGCTTTTGTTTACTATTTTGTTTCCAATTGATGATGAAGAGCTTGAGGAAGGCCTTAGAATGGTGGCTAGGGACCCTTCCAGTGTAATAGATTGAGAGAAATTATCCCCTAGAACTTTTAGGGCAAGGCTACTGGAGATCTTCGTTCCCAGAATTTGTTGAACTTTAATTATGAGAATCCCCAAGGTAGGGCCTATCAATGTGAACCAATCAACCTCCACCAATCTTCCATTGCTGAACCACAATATTAAAAACCTCATTAGTCCAATCATGTATAGGAATCCCTTCAATTTGAAGCTAGATCATCGGGAGGTGTATAAGTGAGTGGTTATTTTTTACTGAGCACCATTCCGTTCACACAAGAACACCTTTAAATCTCTTATGAGGCCTCTGTGTCATCTGTATATTGTAGAAGGAACAACATAGGCCCCTCTGCCAAGATTGTGGCCCTTTAATCAAGCCACTAGCCTTCACCCATTTTAGCATCATAATAAATGATTCAACCACCAGAGTTAAAAAGAAAGGAGAGAGTGGGTCACCTTGACGAACCCCCCTAGTTGCTTTAAATTATCCACATATATTGTCATTGATAACCATAAAGAAATCGTTCAATGATAAGCATCCTTTGATCCATATTCTCCACCTACTCCCAAAACCCATGTGGTCCATGACCTTGTTCAAATAGTCCCATTCAACTCTATTGTATGCCTTTTCAAAATCAAGTTTAATTAAGATACCTTCCTTCCCATGCTACTTGTAGTGTGTATGAACTCAGCCAAGAGTATGCCATCCATCATTTGTTGATCAATGATAAATGTTGTTTGGGAGCCCTCCACAACTTCACTAAAAACCTTCCTGAGCCTATTTGCTAACATCATAGTGAGGATATTATAAGATGCCGACAAGAGGCTTATAAGGCTAAGATCTTGGAGCGATTCAATGGTGTCTTTCTTAGGCAGCAGTGTGATAAAAGTGAAAATTATTGCTATGAGGATCACCAGTCCAGATAAATTGTTTAACCCATTGCATATAATCTTTTTTAACTACATCATAGGAGTCTTGATAGAAAGCCATCTGGTCATAAGGCTTTATCTCTTAGCAAAGCAAATATGGCTTCCTTAAGCTCTTCTATGGTGAACTCTGCCTCCAATGCCCTAATAAAGTTGTGGGATAAAGAGCTAAAATGCATATTTTCTAGGCTAAAAGGCAATTGAGGTTTAGAAGTGAAAGCTCTTTGGAAACATATGACAATAGCCTCTTCCATTCCTTTCTTGTCCTGATTAACCACCAAAATCACCAAACCATTAAGGCTATTAGTTCCTCTACACGAATTTGCAATATCATGGAAGTACTTAGTGCTATTATCTCCCTCTTTGATCCACTTCGAACAGGACCTTTGATACCATAATATCTCTTCCATTCTTAAAAGGTTATTCAATTCACCTCTGTGATCCTCTATTGTCTTCTTTTGTTCACTATTAAACACACACATCCCCTCTCCCCCAACCCCAACCCCC
>NW_006494910.1:7644516-7703254 GCF_000471905.2 Amborella trichopoda | reverse complement strand
TTCCAATCCATCATGAGTTAAGGACTACAACATATAACCCTAGAGGACTGTTTACCATTGGAGAAAATTTTACATTTGCTTTCTCGGAAAAAAGCCTACTTTTGATATTTTTCTCAATATGAAATTTTCGATCCCCTTTAGAGTCGTTAGATGAGAAATTCCAAAAAAAAAAAAAGTAATTACATCATTCAAATAGTAGATAGTTTGGATTCAACCGTGGGCATGATTTTTTTCATGCACTTACAGAGAGTTGATGCAGTTGAAAATTTACCTATATCACGGCCGGCAAAAACAACTGCGCTTTAGAGAGAGAAAAAAAAATTAGAGAAAAATAAGCTAGAGAATAGCAAAACGTGAAGATCCGAATCCTCCGCGATGCGACCACAAGTACAAGAGGAAAAAAAAAAAACCTATAAAGGGCCACTTTCTATCTCTGTCTCTAACCAATATGCAAAGATCACTTGTTCTTTATTCACCAAAATCAATCCCCATTGTAATGGGACATCCACCCCTGTTTTATCTTTGTTTCTCTTACATCCTATTATTACTTTTCTAAAAGGAATTTTTATCTTCCAAGGCCAAGCTTTCAATAAGCCAAACTTGTCAAAATGCAAACTCAACACAAAAGTGAAAGTATGGATCTACCAAGAGAAGGTTTAGACTTCCAAAAAAAAAAAAATCCTACAAAAAATAACCCTTTTACGGATCAACTCTTTTAAAAAAAACACTTATTTTAAATAAATAGACTCACTTAAAAGAAACCAAACTTATCAAATTCCGCCATATAATCTTAGCCTAATTCTATCTCTAACAAATTAATCCTAATAAAAATAAAGATAAAAAATGCACCCATAAAAATAAAGAAATAATTAATTCCTCAAAAATTTGAGAAAAAAAAAAAATGTTGAATGCATCTGATCTGCATCATTCTCCCCTGGTTGGAGAAAACTCATCAATTCATCATCGAGTTTTAAAATGCATGAAGATGAAATTTGTATTAATGCCACAGCTTTCTCTAACTGGAATATTGAAAACACGTTCTTGCAACATTTGGGTTAATGCACTAATCAAAACATAACGATTATGCGATGAAATTAAAAAGCCCTCGAGGAACGGGTCATCGTATATCTATAGGAATTGTTTATTCTCAACCCTAAAACATACTAAGGGATCATTTTCGAGATGATGGCATCGATGATTGAACCAATTTCACTTATCGATTCTCCTCAAGTCTATCATTTATGTCTTCGTCAGATATTTTCAGAGATTCGAGCTCCTCTAGGTTCAAGACAATATATTAGTTCTTTAATCTTATCATTGATGAAAACATTAGATTCCTTGCTGCCTCAAGGCCAACCTCTCCCCTTAGTCTTGCTCTTCATCAAATATAGGACTTTCTTCAAAGATGAGATCACTTTGGAATGATAATTCTAATTGAAGATCCAAACCTATTGATTTTTTGTCAAACTTAACTAGATCACTCTCTTAACCATGAGGCTCCTGACGCAGAGCATGCGCATGGAACGTGTTCTCGAAAGTAGCTTTCAACTCACTATCGTCATCATAATGTGTTGGGGCCTAATTTTGCACTAAGAGTGGGTCAGCTCCCGTACTTGCCTTTTCAAATATTTGATCTTTATATATCGGAAGTCTCGTTCTCATTGGATGGGCTCATTTTCGATACCCGACCATAGATCATATCTATGAACCATGATGCCTATCAACAAACATTGTGATTCACAAGAATCAATTGACGCTTTGATACCACCTGACACAGTTGAAATTAACCGATATCACAATTGGCAAAAAAAACTATATTTTAAAGAAAGAAAAACAAATCAGAGAAAAAATCATCAAGCCGATAGCAAAATGTATGGATCCAAGTCATTTGCTATGCGCCCACAGGTACAAGAAGAAGAAAAAAAGAAATAACCACAAAGGGCCTCTCTATCTCTATATATATCCGATCTGCAAAGATCATTTTATTTTTTTATTCACCAAAATCAATCCCCATTACAATGGGACCTTTTATCTTTGTTTCTCTCACCTCCTATCATTATCTTTCTAAAATGAATCTTTATCTTCCAAGGCCAAGCTTCTAATAAGTCAAATTTGCCTAAAAGCAACTCAAGTTTTTTAAGCATAGACTCAATTCTTTAAGTACAGATTAGCCATTTTTTGAAAAAAAAACTTTTATTTTAAGTAAATGGGCTCACTTAGGGCTCGTTTAGTTCCTTGGATTTTTCAAACTTGTGGAAAAGTGTATCTTGGGATTGGTACTTATTGAAATTGGCATTTTTTGGAATATGGTGTATACTTTTGGAATACATCCGGTAGAAACCAAGAAAATGCAAATTCACTGTTTGGATTGCCTAGAATATCTTTTGTTTTAAAATGTAAATCCTCTCTCTCTAAAAATTTTGAGAGTGTTTCTCTAATAATGTGTGTATATAATTCTCAGTTGTCTTTATCGTCATTGTATATTTGTATTGGAATAATGTGGTTTACACTATATATGTATTTGTATATAAACATTTTCAGGGTTTCATTCCTGATTAATGAGAATTGATAGAGATTGCTTCTCTCTCTAGATGGCTCATGAGCTCCTCATGTTTTCTAAATCCAATATGGTATCAGAGCCTCAAAGATCTGATCATTTGTTCTCTGTTGTTGCTCACAAATCGTTCTTTTTGTGAACGTCAATAATTAGATAAATTTTATTATCTCTATGACATCTTAACCTCCATCTTTCGTTTACTTTGCCTTTGCTGCTCGCTGATGACAGCGTGACTAATCTATGAAGGCCAGCCCATTATCATCTCTTGTTAGATACTAGCATTGGGTTTCCATCTTCTCTTTTATCTATATTTACTTGTAAACCATTTTCTCTCTAAAGTATTTTTTCTCTTTATTGAAATTGTTTCATTTTCCTTTATTTTTTTGTTTTTTGTATTGTTCTTTTCCTTCCCTTTACTTTGTCCTCTTCTATCTTGTCTTTTTGCCATCATTGGATTTGACTCTTTTCTTTCTCTTTTGTTTTTACAAACACTGCTTAGTGATTTGAAACACATGGCATCAGTCGTGCTCTCTCTCATCTCTCCTAGATTCTCTTCATATTGAGACATCATCTCTTTCTCTATATCATTAGACACCTTCGATCTTAGGAGCATTCCTTTTTTTTTTCTTCTCTGGAATTTTATCTCAAATCCCTAACTTGCCATATACCATTGAAAACCTCAGTTTTCAAAAGAGATTTTTTCTCAAAAAAAAAAAATTACCCATCTATGGAGTCCTAAAGTATTACAGAGAGTGCAACTATCTCTCTTCATCTTGATGGAAAGAACTACAGTTTTGTGGTTTTTCTAAATACGATGTTTTCTTATGGAAATAAAGTTATGCGGATATATTGATGGTTTTGTTTCCCAGCATAAGGATGAAAACGGGCGTAGTGATTGGTTTGTCATAGATAGCTTTATTGTAACATGAATTATGAACTTAGTTGAGCTCAAAATTGGGCGCAACCTCACATATCAACCTAGTATCAAAGCCATGTGAGATTCTTTACAAAAGATTTATTCTCAAGTAAATAATGCTCATATGTATACCATTGAACAAGAGAGCATGAAGACACAACATGGGGATTCATCAATTCAAGATTATTTTAACACTCTCTGATGTATATGGAATGAGATGAACTTAATGGAGACATAACTACCCATTGAAGCTGTTACTAAAACATGAAATCAATCTCGTTTATTTCACTTCTTTATGAGGTTGTGATTGCAGTTTGAGAGCATCAATCCTTCATCGTACTCTCACTCCACTATTGGATGATTTCCTCTCAAATATTTTTGTCGAAGAAACTCGCTTAAGCTCTCTTGGGGTTTGCAAATCTACCTCACAAGATGTCACTGATATGGCCTTCGCCATTACCAATTTCCCTAGCAAGAATACCAACTATGTCTACTGTAATGTCAGATATGCAAACAAAAAGGCTACACGATTGATCGGTGCAAGACGTGATTTTTTGCAATTATTGCAAGAAGCCAGCGTACGTAATTAATGATTGTAAAAAAAGCCCTCAGGCACATGGGAAGCCTCCTGTACCTAATCAGAGTCCATGGGCTGCAGTTGCCTCTATTCCTAGTCCCATCAACTTGGAGGATGCCACTTCTATTCACTTCCATTCTGCCTCCACATCTATTCCCCCTACATCCATGCCAGATCTTCACTCGATTCAACTACACTCCAACAACTTGTTCAGGTTTTAGCTGCAATGGGTTTTTCAAGTAACTCAATTTTTTTATCAAACACTTGGATCATAGACTCAAGAGCCTCCAATTATTTGATAGGACAACTTTCTCAATTATCCTCTGTAAAACCCCATTATGAAAATATAACTTATTTTACTGCTAATGGGTCTCAATTTCATGTTACCCACAATGGTAATAACAGTGTCCCCAGTCCATCTGGTAACTCCTTCGTACTGAAAGATGTCCATCATGTTCCCAATCTTCTACTTAATCTAATATTTGTTGGCCAGTTAGTTGATAACAAGTGTCTTGTTTCTTTCTCTAGTAAAGGTTATGCAGTGCATGATCTAGCAATCGGGAAAGTGATTAGGATAGGCATTAAGCAAGGTCGGCGTTCATAGTTAGTTTCACTAAAGCTCCTTCCCACCTTTCACAAGCTCTGCTAGTTTGTCATCTTTCCCCTTATCTTCATGAAATAAATCAATCAAACTCTCTTTGGTATGTTTGATATTGCAGGTTAGAACACCCACACACTCAAAAAATACTCTCTTTTTTAAATGTTGTCTTCACTCATAGAAAATTTAATAAGAATATTGGTTTTAAGAGTTGCAAGTTGGAAAACACTTGGCAACCTTTTCCTCATAGCAATACTAAAAGTGTTCAGCCTTTCTCTTTAGTGCACTCTGATGTTTAGGGCCCTACTCATGTTCCTTCAATTAGTGGTTTTTCTAATTATGTGGTATTTATAGATGATTTTTGGAAATATACTTGGGTTTATTTTCTCAAACACAAGTCAAATGTGTTTAAAGACTTCCACAATATGATAACAAAATCAATTTGAGGAAAAATTAAAGTTTTTAAGCCCGATTCTAAGGGGGTGGAGTATTTATCCAATGAAGCATCATACAAATTACATTATCTATCAACGTTCATGTCGTCATACCCTTGAGCAGAATGGAATTGCTGAAAGAAAACATTGTTATATTCTTAAAACTTGGGATTGCTTGAAGATTCTTGAAATGAAGGACCTTGGGGAAGTATTTTATTTCCTTACACTTGAGATCTCTCGGTTTAAATGTGGTATTTATATCTATCAACAGAAGTATGCACATGATCTTGTTTCCAGTGCTCAATTGAATGATGTGAATGTTATTGATATCTTGTTTCCAGTGCCTAATTGAATGATGCGAATGTTATTGATATATCTATGAAACTTAATGTTAAACTTCTGCACATGTTGGAGATCCTCTTCTTAAGCCTACAATGTATCATAAACTCGCAAACTCTCTTATCTATCTCACTATGACTCACTCAAATATTGCATATGCTGTTCATGTTGTGAATCAGATTGTTTTAGATCTTCAACGACCACATCTATTGGCAGTTTACCGAATTTTGCGCTATGTTCGAGGTACTTCTAATCATAGATTATTATTTGACTCCACATCCTCTTTAGATCTTAATGCATATGCAGATGCAGATGCAAATTGAGCAGGTGATCCTGACACTTGCCGCTCAACTACAGGAGATTGTGTGTTTCTTGGATCATCATTAATATCATGGAAGAGCTAAAAATATGACACTATTTCTAAGTCAAGAACTGAAGTTGAGTATTGTGCTATTTCATATGTTGCTAGTGAGATTGTTTGGGTTCGTGCTTTTCTCAATGAATTTGGTATCTTTATTTTAAATCCCACGCTTTTATATGCAGATAACCAAAGCCCAATTAAGATTGCATCTAATCCAGTTTTTCATGAGAGAACAAAACATATTATTGCAGATTGCCATTATGTTCGTGATCGCTATCTTGATAGTACATTATCTCTCCTTATGTTTTTTCTATTGAGTAAAAGAATAATATTTTCACCAAATCTGTTACTCAGAAACACCATAATTTTCTAGTGGACAAGCTAATGCTTTACTTAGGTCCGCATCAGCTTGAGGGGGGTAATAATGTGTGTACATAATTCTCAGTTGTTCTTTATTGTCATTGTATATTTGTGTAGGGATAATGTGGTCTATACTAAATATGTATTTGTATATAAATCCTTTTATTTCATTCTGATTAATGAGAATCAATAGAGATTGTTTCTCTCTCTAGATGGCTCTTGAGCTCACACTAAATATGTATTTGTATATAAACCCTTTTAGTATTTCATTCCTGATTAATAATAATCGATAGCGATTGTTTCTCTCTTAAACAACTTCTAAGCTCCTCATGTTTTCTAAATCTAATATTCTCTCTCCAAATTTGATATGGTTTTTATTCTAAAATTTTACTACACTATCTTTCAAAAACTTGAAATTTGAAATAGTTTTTTTCTCTACAAATTTTGAGATAGTTTCTCTCTCTAAAATCTTTAGTTACTTTCTCTCTCTAAAATTTGATATAGTTTCTCTCTCTAAAATTTTGAGATACTTTCTCTCTCTAAAACTTAAAATTGCTCTCTATAAAAATTTTGAGATACTTTTGCTTTCTAAACAATTTCAAGAAGTTTCTATCTCTAAAAATTTTAGGTACTTTCTCTATCTAAAACTTAAAATTTGAGATAGTTTCTTTCCAAAAAATTTGAGATAGTTTCTCTCTCTAAAAAATTTTAGATAATTTCTCACTTTAAAATTTGATATAGTTATTCTCTCTAAAATTTTATGATTCTTTCTCTCTCTAAAACTTTAGTTTTGAGTTAGTGTCTTTCTCTAAAATTTTTATGTAATTTTTTTATCTAAAATTTTAATATGCCCATCATTGGCTCGCGATGACAAGGATAATTGAAGGCACAATTCATTCAAAACCCAACCCTGCATATATTTCATGTATATACAATATAACAACAAATGGTTTATTGTTTCTATGATAATTTTTCCTCTTTTCACTACTTCATCAATTGTCAACAACTTTCTCATTTTCAACAACCATATGAAACATCTCGCATTGTTTATGACATGTAATTTCCACATGTAATTTCCACATTCTAACAAAACATGGCTTGCTTCATCTTGTTTATCATAGAACAATTATATAAATGTAGTGCTAACAATGAAAACACCTTTTGAGCTATTCTCCTGTATTACTATATCCACATTCCATTGGGCAATAGTAATGTAGTTGCCGAAGCTTTAAACATCGAAGTTATTGCTTGACTACCACCTTTGGTTGTTTACTATATTTAGGTAGCTAGGGATTTAATGTCAATTTGAATTTGCTTAAGGATTTTGTTGCTTGTTTTATGCATAGAAAAGTTTGATTAATTTTATATTTTTATTTTTATTTTTTATTCCATTGGTGCATACAATATAACATTTTGAATGGATTACTATTTTACATATTTGGACCTTTGTATTTTATTTTAGTTAATTACAATCCTATGCTCAAGGTCTTTTTTCTTTTGTTCTGGGAACAATAATTCTATTCCTTAGTTTAGAATTTTTGTTATTTACTAATATAGTTCTTTATGTTTAGTATTGTTGTTGTTGTTTCATTTTATGTCCCAATAAATCTATTACATGTTTTATGCTATGACAAAAAGTGAGCATTGTTGTTAGATTTATTGAGAGTTTAGACTAAAATTTATCTAGTATTACTCTAATAACACTAGGTAAGGCCATAAAGTTATTGTTCAATGGCTTTATTGTATTTAAACAATAGCTGCAAAACATAAAATCTATATTGTGCCATTTTTACACATTTGATTTTTTCGCAGTGCTTGGATGTTGTCTCAAACCGCAAGATCGCTAAAGGGAAAGAAGAGAAGAAGGCAGGTAGGAGGGTAGAGGAGAAAGGGAGGCGAAAAAAAAAGGAAGAGGGGCGGAGCTGGATAGGTGAGCTCCCCTAGAGCCTACATGGCCAGACCGATATGTGCATAGCCTATATGATATGGCATATGGCCCGATTGAGATGGTAGGTGCCCCTGTCCAAGGTGCGCAGAAGCTAGGTGCCATGACCCAACATATGAAGGATTGGTTATTTTATCTATATCCCACGCGTGATCCTACATGACGTATATCTATGATTGCCTTTTTTCATGGCTAGGATTTAGTCTTTGAATGAGGGCCATTCTTGACAAGATTTTATATAGGGGTGGCTCATGGGGAACATGGGCCTCACTATACATATGGGATTTTAGCTTTGATCCCAGACATGTTTTTTTTTAGCCAAGTCCGAAATGTTAATGATTTTATAACTTGCCTTATTTTTGGATGATCAATATTGTTTACCAGATTTTTTTCCTCTTATTTTTTTAAATAAAACCCATTTATTATCGATGTTTTAGTTTCCGACTTGCTAACTATGGTATCTATTCTAGCCAATAATCACACAGGACTTCGATGTCTATTTAACCATTCATTCATGAAGATTTCATTAATCCTACACATTTCAAACTCAAGACTTGCCAAACTTATTCATCCCACTTTCCAACACCAATGGTATTATGGTAATGGCCTCATTGGTGCTATTGGGAGCAATTCATTCCTGTTTTTAGGTAATTAAGTGAGGAAGATAGGCTCTACCCATTTTTCCTATGGATTAGGTAGTTAGTTTTTTTAAGGTGTCATGGGTGGTGTCAACAAGATTGAAAACCACAATATGATAATTAAGTATGGGGTGCTACCACCAGGACTTGCCCCTTTCCTAGAAACAATTCATTCTACAATGTGACAATTAAGATTCAATCTTAGTCTTAACAAAATAGGATTCAGTGAACAGTTACTAGATCATGTAAGTTGAGCCCCCACAAAAAGCAGGTCTTTTAGTTCATTAGTTAGAATAAGCTCTGAAAATCTCGTCAATACTTTCCATTCTCAATCATTATATTTAAGCATCTCCAATCAATTGATCTCTTTAAGTGATGCAACCAATTGCTAGATTCTTTCTTGAAAAGTATAAGAAAGTGGGACACCTATCTCATGTCTTTCCCAAAAATTTAAATCTTTCATTTTAATTTTGTATTTATCATCCGAGAATTGAAATTTGAAACTTATAAATCTCTACGAATAATTAAAACATTTAAAATATCCAAATGATTTTTCGTAAGAAAAGTTATATGTGAGTAAGCTGATGCAAGAGCCCATTGACTCACCAACGTCCATCTTTAAGCCGAACGTAAAAAAAAACTCATGGGCCTATTTACATAAATTTTTTTAAAAAATTAATATTTTAGATATTTAAAATTTTATTTTATTTCACATTTATCATTCATCTTTACCTATATCATGAATACCTAAATTTTAGATTAAAAGTAGAGCATGAGTCTGCCGACTCATAGAAACCCCGTCCTAACATAAAACACAGAATGAGCGGGCCACCCATCCTAACATAAAACAGGACAAATACAAACACAAATAAAACTAGAAGTAAAAAACTAAAAAATAAAGCATTAATTTCGTAAATGAAAGCTACAACTAAACGATAAAACATTAATTTCGTGAATGAAAGATACATTCAATGCACATGCACCAGTGGTCACAATTTTCTCTTAATTTACGCACGAGGGCTATTTTTACATCAGTTGAACCTTTCAGTTCAGTTCAGTCCCATCGTCTTGCATACTGAAGAAGCCGAAATGTAATAGCTGTCGAGTGCCCTTCAGACAATAAAATAAGAAAACGGAGTACTATTATAGACAAAGAAAACCCTAAATTCTACTGTAAAAAATTTGCTCCAGTCATCGTTGACAATGGGGAGGGCAGCACGGAATCTTAGAGGAAGCAGCCTTATTTAAATACCACAATTTTCCAACCAATTTTTAAATAATTTGAGCAAATTTCTCGAGTCTTGATTTGAAGTTGTCAATGTCTGTGGCCGTCTTCTTTCAGGATTGTCCGATCAGCTGTTGAATTCTTATCAGAGATACTTTGCCGGGAATTTTTTTGCAACTGCTCATGAATTTTAACAGAATTTTGCCCTAATTTTCATTGAATTGAAACCTTCTCTCTTAAGAGTCAGTTCAAAAGATTGGGCATGATTCATAGAGGGGAATCAGAGACTCTGATGATTAAGAGCAGTTATTTTACCATGATTTTGTGGACTGTGAATCTTCTCTCTAACCACGCGTGACAGCGTAAAAGGCGTTTCCTCTAATTTCAATGGCCTGGTATCCTTTCCAGGAGCTGGCTAACATGAAGCCGCTCTTTATAGGGATCCAGGCGACTGTTCTCGCTGCTATACTCCTCACCACGGTGTTTATTGGGAGGCCTATTTATTCAGGGATTTGGTCTGGTACCCCCTCTTCTACTGGTAATTCCTGATCTGTTATTTTGTTTTCATATTTGGTTTTGATTTCTTGTAGACTTTTGATTGTCTCTGCTTTAGATTATTTGTCAACAAATCAGCTTAAATTTATGCATTTCAGTTAATGTAGAGGTTCTTCCACTTTGTGGATTAGGCAATTTGAACTTATTTTAATAGAGTTTTCTCTGTTTCTTGTTTGGATTATTTGTTGGAAGCTGGTAGTAGATGTAAAGTAAGTTTGGAGTTTATAATGGGACTCTGCAAATGTTTCTAGCTTAAATCATTTCTTTATGGAGCTAGCTAATTGAGCAGCTAAAGCGATTTCAAGTCTTTTATTGGGTGTGTTTTTTTTTTTTGTTTCTAATTTGAATCATCTTTCCAAGTAGAAGCTAATTTATGTGTATTAGGTGGTACTTATGGTTCTTATTTTTCATTGCTTCTTTAAAGTAATTTGTCTGAAATACAGCTAAGTTATGCACAATAGTCTCTCTTTCCTGTCCAAATTATTAGTTTCAAAAGAAGCTAATTTATGCATACTTTGTAATTTTTGTTCGTCCTAGTTCACGGGCCCAGGGGATTTGAACAGATAGGTGCTTTGTTATGGTAGGCTTGGGTGGCTTCTAAGATCCTATAGTAAAATTACAATTTACTGACTCCTGATTATTGGATAGTTGTAGCATTATCGTTCTGCGGAAATTATACTTCATCTGTAAATGCATAAGGTCGTTTTATTTTCTTAATCTATAAAGCGCTGTAGCAATTGATGGACTTATGCTCCCCCTTCATTTGTGGTAACTATGCTAGGTGTATTCCACTCGAATGTTCTTTCTGTGTTGTCTTTCATTTGTTTCTTGCTTGCTTATATCCAATGCTTTTATTGTCAACATCTAAAACAGATGCTGGAGTGACACACGTGGAGCATGTGTCAAATATCTCTCAAACAGGAGGAAATGAAACAATAGATAATTTCTCTGATAGAGGAACTGAGACTATACCAAGCTCTTCAAAGTTTCAAAATATTTGGGAGAAGGCCATATGGGAATCCCCCCCTGCTGGGTCAAAAATGCCAGACCTAAATGAATTTCAACTGACTAAACAGATGGTTGCTGATCGAGCAAAGGACAATGTCATCATTGTAACTTTTGGGAACCATGCATTCATGGACTTCATACTGACTTGGGTCAAGCACCTTACAGATCTTGGAGTTTACAATCTTCTTGTTGGTAACGATCATGAGTTGAACTTTATCCCCTATGCAGCTGGAATATTATATATTCTCATGTGAGGTTTAAATTTTGTTATAGGTGCAATGGATGTTCAACTATTAGAGGCTCTATATTGGAGGGGCATTCCAGTTTTTAATATGGGCAGTAACATGAGTACAGTTGATGTTGGTTGGGGGTCAAAGACATTTCACAAAATGGGAAGGGAGAAGGTTTTGCTAATAAACGCCATTCTTCCCTTTGGATATGAACTATTGATGTGTGACACAGACATGGTTTGGTTAAAGGTATGCCTTTCTCCACTGAGAGGTGCTGGTCATTTCAATTTAGCTCAAATCACTTTCTTATAGATGCTGTCAAGAATGTGCTCGGTTAGGTGTTTTGCAATACATTTATATTTGTGGTTTCTACTCATTATAAACACAACACACACAAGAAATTATGATCATCCAATGCATTTATTAGCATTTATGAGGATTACATGGATGTATTCATATTTCATTTTTTTGATTAATGATAATTCTTCATTTTTAATTTTTGACCAAGTACAGTTGATAAGAAAATGATTTTGTGCAAGTATGATTTCTATATCAAATGAAATGAAAATGATGTTCTATAATGTTTATTCACGTGACAAAAATTGAATTTACCATTCCATAATTATGCATTATTTGAAATTTAGAAACATAAATTCATGCATGCACACATATATTCCTTAGATGGGGGCCTTCATTAACACTGAAGTCATACAACTTTCTTTTTCTTATCTGCATTTGGATGGTATTGTTGTTGGAGCATGTCATAGCTATTGGCGGGGTGCTTGTAGATATAATAAGTGCACCTGTTGTAGATGGGGGCCTTCATTAACACTGAAGTCATACAACTTTCTTTTTCTTATCTGTATTTGGATGGTATTGTTGTTGGAGCATGTCATAGCTATTGGCGGGGTGCTTGTAGATATAATAAGTGCACCTGTTGTCATAATGGTGAAATGATGTTCTGTACAATCGATTCCATTTAGTGGCAATTTCAATGAATTACTTTTAAAACCTTCTAAATTCCTAATATCAAATTTTGGCCACGAGGAGGTTTTAGATAGACTTGTATGAGTTAAAGACTTGCTTGGGATCCCTAATGTTAGGGTTTTCTTGCACATACATGCAATTGTAGCCATTATGATTTGGTGAATGTTAATGGACGTTCTTCTCTTTCCTTATGGTGAATCAAATCAAAGTAGCTAGAAAAAGCATTGTTAAATTACTCAGGTCGGGCTCAGGATCTGACTCGTTTGAGTAGTACAAACAAAGAAATCCTTGAAAACACTTTTCCCTGCCCAGGGGGAGGGGGGGGAGCATGAAGTATGTGGAGAGAGAGAGAGAGAGAGCGAGAGAGAGAGAGAGAGAGAGAGAGGATGGGCACGTGGCCAGGTGATAAAGAAAGCGTGGGGCAAGTGGTGAGAGTGAGATATAGTATGGGCACGTGGCTAAGAGGGAGAAAGAGCATTTGGGAAGAGAAAAAGCAGATAGAATTCTTGGATAAGAGAGGGGAATGTAGAGAGAAAATTTGGGAAGAGGGAGAAATAGAGAGTTTTTGGAGGAGAAAGAGAAAATGGGAAGAGAAAATGGGAAGAGAGAGAAGAGATTTTTTTTGGAGATAACAGAGAGAGTATGTAGAGAGAGAGGAGCTTAGCAACAAACAATGGGGGTCATATGGATGGAAAGAAGTTTTTGTATAGTTTAGAGAGAGTCTTGGAGGTAACTTTCTTAGAGAGTGAAAGAGACAGAGTATATAGAGACAGTGTGTAAAGAGAGAAATGATAGAGTCTAGTTTAGAGAGAAAGTGATAAGTTTTTTAAAGAGAATGAAGGAGATATATTATTGGGAGGGCATTGAGCTTAACAACAATAGATAGCTGTGATATGGAGAGAGAAAACTTTTTAGCCTGGGCTAGAGAGAGAGAGAGAGAGAGAGCTTTCTAGGGAGAGAGAGAAAAGTATAGAGTATATAATTAGAGTGGGTGTATAGAAAGAAATTACCTTTGTAACAATCAATGGCAGTTGCTGCTCTTTTATTCCCGTGCCCAAAACCAAACTTTTGCATCAAAATAAATTGGGTTTCTCATGTATTGTTCCTCTAAATATATCAAAATCTTGTATTTTGAAGCAGAGGAGGCTTTGCTTTGCTATTTATGACCAAATCATCAAACGCAGCAGTTACAAAAGAAAAAGAGAGAAAGGGGGCAGAAATCAAAGAGATTAAAAAGGGCGGCTGATTTTTGCCCCCCCTTTCCCCCCTTTTTCCTTTTTCCTTTTTCTATTTAGTAACAGTACTTGGGGAGTGCCACAGACTCGTTTGAGTACTTTAGAACTCAGTCTGCCTGAGTTCTATACCACTTGGGTGATTCCATATTGTACCCGCCCAAACTTCTGTTCAGGTGCCAATACTCACCTCTGTGGGGTACCAAGGCCGAATAACTTGGTCGAATCCGAGTCAACTCGGACGAGTTTCAAAATGCTGAGAAAAGCATAAGTTCTTTAGACAATACATATAACCATATGCACAAAACAAGGTGTCAAAAAAGACATGATTTGTGACATGAAATATTTGTAAAAACTACAGAAAAAACCAGGAAATGCAATGTGAATAGAGATAATATGGGAGAGATTTATTGAGAGTGGGTATAAAGACTAGAGCAAATTTCCCAGCTGAAAAACAAGTCAAAATGGACACCTTCAACAAGCCACTTGCTTAAAACCAAGCCAAGTGAATAAGTTACAGTCCTTTAAATGACAATTACAGCCATTTCTAGCCTTGTAAAACCACTATAAATAGACTCAAATACCAACCCCTTATGGGGCAATTACATATGAAGCAAGACTAGCTTATGAATTATACTTTCATAGCACAAATTACATAAACTATCCCAAAGCTTACATACAACATATAGCTGCTCTAGACAAAATTTCAGGGAATAAAACCAACTAATCAGGGAATTAGAATGGCAAATTAAGATCAGGAAGCCATGTGTCGAACCCCTTGTGCCGAAGCCATGCAATTGTGCCTTAAAAGGATTTAATTTTGTCTATTCGGATCGTGCAAAAGTGATTTAATCTTACAAGAGTGTCTAATCCAAATAGAAGCAATTGCACACTTTAAAATCACTCCTTAAGTTCTCAACACATTGATATTATCATCCAAAACATAATGTAAAAGGTTTGAATCAAATCGGATCAAAATCAAGAGAGTTATGACCAAACTACACACGGTGGTCTCTCGGACCATCAAAGCAAACTTGTATGCAAAGCTTATGAACCCCCATAAGTAAAAACGTGATGAAAAACTTTTGGAAATGTAGTGACACACTGAGACTAAGATATTTGATGGATTTTTAGTAAAATAATCAAAAGATACTAAGCATGATCTGATACTGGATACAAAGACTAGTGCAAATTTTTCCAACCAAAAAACAAGGCAAAATGGACACGTTGGACAAGCCACTTGCTTAAAGCCAAGCTAAGTGAATAAGTTACAATTCTTTAAATAACAATTACAACAATTTCTAGCCTTGTAACACCACTGCAAATAAACTCAAATACCAACCCCTTATGGGGCAATTACATATAGAGAAAAGCTGGCTTGTGAATTACACTTTTATAGCACGAATTACATAAACTATGTCCCAAAGCTTAAATACAACATGCAACTAATCTAAACAAAATTCTAAGGGATAAAATCAACTAAACAGGGAATTAGAATGCCAAATTAAAATAGGGAAGCCATGTTTCGAATCCCTTGTTCCGGGGCACGCAATCGGGCCTTATAAGGACTTAATTTTTTCCCTTCAAATTATACAATAGTGGTTCAATCTCACAAGAGTGTCTAATCCAAATAGGAAGCAATTACACACCTTAAAATCACTTCACACATGCCATGCATAACCCATGTGTGAGTTAATTAAGACATGTGATAAAAAGGGGGACTTTAAGTTATAACATTATATAACAAAATATAACAATAAATAACAAGACACCATAACACAACCCTTTATAAAACAAGCAACTAAATGCCAATCTAGTCCCCCGCCTAGGGATTAATGCCCAGCTGGACGGTGATCCTAGAGTGAGGCGTGGGGTGCCACGTGGCAACCTTATGGCCACTCGGACGCCACATGGCACTACTAGGTTAGGAATAAACTGAAATTTGAGTCAAACAATTTGAAACCCTCATTTTTTTAGCAAATAAAATTCCAAAATAAATCTTTGAAATTCACAATAAATATTTAAAGTATTTTGAGCAATTATTATGTTTTCTCATCATTATAAATCGAACTATAGGTATGGTGAGATCTCAGGCTAATAACTATAGGTATCGGAGTACTCCATTGGGCTAGTCCCGAATGATGTTCTGCCGAGTCTCAGATCGACCCAATAGACCTATGTTCCACAGTCTAAAACAGGGACACATAATTGGCCATATCAAAGCCGCTGAGCCAGAACTTCCAATCATCCAGCTCTCAATGGATTACAGGTGTGTCCTTGTGGGACATGATCTAACTCAATTACAGGGGTCCTTTCAAAGCACATGTGCACTAGATCTTTGGATAATACATTTGGAAGAGTGGTTTCCCGTACGAAATGAAAATGCACATGCCATGTAATGGTCTCGTGTTAGGATACGGACTGATGTCCCATAAGTCTTGATCATTCCATACAGGGCGAATACTCAATAAGTACTCAGGTTCTATTTTTCTCGTTTAGATTCTCCAAGCCCTGGCCGATTGCAGCTAAACATGAGGCTAACCTATAAAATCCTGATTAGGAGGTGACCTTCACTCCTTGAGAAATTGCTTTCTCAACACGTGAACTCTCGATGCTTCATGCGTACTCGGGGTAAAAGAATCTGGGCTCCATTTCGTAAGATGCCAATCTCTGAATCGCTTCCACTAAATGAGATGCTACCGGAATTTAGGCCTTGATAGGCCATAGTTCCAACATGATCATAGATTCTCATTTATATTGGCTACAACTCATGAAGGACCACACTATGAATAAGTATGATGAAAAGATGATCAACAGGAGATTCTAAGTTCAATAAAATTTCTGTAAATTTCATACTTCAGCAACTGTAGATGCTAAGAACATGAACTTTTGAGAGGAAGAAGTTCAATGGAGTTTACCTTGATGACTGCACACCATGGACTCAAATATAATAAAGGAGGACTACCATCAAGATCACCAAATTCATCAATGGAACTCTAAAAGCTTTTGTGAAAAACATAAGGTCTCTCTCTCTCTTCAATTTTCTCTTACAAAGCTCTAGAAAAAAGAGGCTTGAATTTTCCAAATTGGTTCAAGTGTTGAGATAGTTAGGGTTTGAGATCTAAAGATGTACTTTTATTACATGGGTGTAACCTTGGATTCAATCAACACCCTTAATGCATTAATCCAAAGGCATATTAAAGGCTAATGTACCTAGCCACCCATCCCCATCCAACTATTAGGATGAAAGGATGGGATTTCACACAATTATCATTCACACTAACTCTAAGTTATGCCACTTTACCATTTTGTCCTTGAACTGAATCCAATATGCTCTTACAAAATCGCCTTTAGTTTTTAAATAATATATTAGAGTAGACAACTGCCAAGGGTAATGGGCTAAGAAGTAATTGGTAAAGCTCACACATGTGAGAAGATTCTAATTTATCAAAGCCAATCACTGTATAGATCTAAAATTTCAAACCAATCAATTCAAAGATAATATCCCCTTCACACATGTGTGTAAAGATATTTTGAAGATATTTTTCGACTCAAATTTGAAAATCAAAATTCTCTTTAATATTATTAAACAATTGAATTAAACTTCACACATGCCATGCATAGCCCATGGGTGAGTTAATTAAAACATGTAATAAAAATGGGCCTTTAAGTTATAACACTATATAACAAAATATAACCATATATAACAAATTAACAAGACACCATTACACAACCCTTTATAAAACAAACAACCAAATGCCAAACTGGTTCCCCCTGCCTAGGGATCAGCACCCAGTTGGGCAGTGATCCTACGGTTGGGCGTGGGGTGCCACGTGGCAGTCCTATGGTCACTCGGATGCCACGTGGCACTACCATGTTAGGATTAAAGTGGAATTTGAGCCAAACAATTCGAAAAACCTCATTTTTGAGCAAATAAAAATTCCAAAAAATTCTCTAAAATTCACAAAAAATATTTAAAGTATTTGTGAGCAATTATTAGGTTTTTCTCATCATTATAAAAATAGAAAAAATGTTATAGTGAGATCTCAGGCTTATAATTATAGATATCAGAGTACTCCATTGCCGAGTCTCAGATCAACCCAATGGACCTATGTTCCACAAACTAAAGCATGGACACATATTTGACCACATCAAAGCCGTTGAGCCATAACTTATGATCATTCGGCTCTTAATGGATTATCCCCTGTGGGACATGATCTAACTCAGTTACAAGGGTCCTCTCAAAGCATATGTGCACTGCCTCTTCCAAACTCGGATAATGTATCTGGAAGAGTGGCTTCCCGTACGAAATGAAATGCACATGCCATGGAATGGTTTCGTGTCAGGATACGGGCTTATGTCCCATAAGTCTTGACCATTCCATACAGGGTAAATACTCAATAAGTACTCGGTTTCTATTTTTCTCGTTTGGATTATCCAAGCCGTGGCCAATCGCAGCTAAACATGAGGCTAACCTATAAAATCCTGACTAGGGGGTGACCCTCACACCTCCTTGAGAAATTGCTTTCTCAACACGTGAACTCTTGATGCCTCATGCGTACTTGGGATAAAAGAATCTGGGCACATTTTGTAAGGCACCCGAATTTCAATCCGTCAATCGCTTCCATTGAATGAGAGACTACTGGAATTTAGGCCTTGAAAGGCCATATTTCCAACATTTATTAGGCCAAGAGGTTTGGAGATCTTGGAAAGCATAGGGAGAAAAAATGGAAAATTGGGGAAAGTTCATGAAGTTATTGTGTGAGACACGGCATGCAAGGGATGGTGGGGAAATTGTGAAAGTGTTTAGAGCAATTTAAAATTGGACATGGGGTAGGAAAGAGGCTTAGAAAGCCTTGTTTGATTGATATGATTCGGCATCCAAATCATAAAATATTACCCTTCCAACTTGAAAAATGATTCTGCTTGCTTTGCAAAACAACTAAATGCATTGTGTTGGCAAATGGACATAATGAGTTCTGCTTGCTTGGCAAACCAACACAAAGAGCCAGCCAGACTGTCAAGAGATTCTAGACATTGCACACCTTGCCTAGATTTAATTTCTCCACACTGACTGATTATGAATATTTTGCAAAAGATCAACTTTCTATTGATTTTCTCCCAATCATAATGGTATAATGAATTAAAATACTGAAATAGATTGAAATTGTTATGGAAAATAGTGAAAGTCCATCCACTCATCAAGCCCAAGTGTGGACTATTTGATGCATATCATGATCCAACAATATTTGAATTTTCTCAACATAGAGAAACATAACCATCATATCAGTCGAGTTGATCCTATTCGGTCTTTGCTAAGTCTACTTTTGGATAATATAATATGACCAAATTGAACCTTCAATGTCAGGCTTCTTGCTATAGGTCAGGAATGACTTCTTGGGCTCTTTTGGTAGTTTGTTCGTGTTAGTTATGGATGAGTAAAATCCACAAAAAAATTGTTGACCGGTAAAGTTTTTGTTTCCTGCTAAAATTTATCTGTTATTTGTAGGTCATATATTAACTTGTCCAAGAGACAACATCAGAATTGTTGGAGTATGCATTTAATGTATTCTCTTTTCTCCCGCAGTATAATTTTAAAAAGAAATTTGAGTTCGCTATGGTTTATGAATAATAGCATTAAATTTATGTCTGTTATAAACCTTTGGATTTATATATAAACATTGGTCCATATTGAAGGGTTACGGTTCATTTCATTTCCTTTTTGTGGTAATGAATCATGGTTCATTTCTTATTTTTTGTTTAGCAGAACCCACTTCCATATTTTGCTCGTTTTCCTGGAGCAGATATCTTGACATCCAGTGATCAAGTGATTCCTACTGTTGTGGATGACAAATTGGCTGATTGGGAACAAGGTGAAAATCATGATTTCTCGTGCATTTGGTTTCTGGTATATCTGCTTTAGTCTGGTCAATGTAGCAAAGTCCCAACAGAACTCATATCATTTTATTTTTAGGGAAGCTGAATCTTGTATCGTGCCTCCAGGAATTAGAAGAAATTCATGAGCAGCATTTTTCACCATTGTTATATTCTTTAATGTTTTTATTGGATTTAATACCAAGAATTTATGCATTTCAGATATCCCAGTTGCATAGGGAGATGAACTCGGACGCTTGTAATATGTCTAGTGGTTGAGTCCATCACTCCAAGGCATTTCATGTGCTTGTAGTGGCGCCTTTCATTGATCGATGCAATAGTCCAAACAGAAATTAAAGAATGTATTGTAAATGACTGAAGTCTTTTCCTTGAAGGCTTGAATGAGGCTCTATAACCATCAAAGAATGGATATGAGACATGGCACAACAAACACATTACTTTTTAAATTAAAAAATGGGCAGATATTTGTGTCAAGAAAAATGGACATAACAATATTTGGAATAACATAGCAACATGCCACTTCTCTGAAAATTGAATAATGTTTTGAATCCATGTAATTAGGGGTGCAAATGGATCAGGTCGACCCTGACATGAATGGTACATCCTGCCTGGGCAATAGGGGTTGGTTTGGGGGAGACTAGACGTAGATCCAGGCTCAGTCGAGTCTGCTTTTGACCTTTGGCGGACCCAGAGGACCCAAATGTTTTTAGCTTCTTTACCCGTGCTCGTCCAAAATGACTTAGGAACCTTTGCGCATTTATCAGCACAATTGGGCATTGTTGCACATTGCTCCAGGGGATACCCTAGCTAACCCTTACTTAGTTCTCTCTGCACCCAGGTGCTGGTACAATATGTTGCTTACAGGGAACGCCCTAGAATGAGCATGTAACATTGGATCAAGATTCTTGTAGTATTGTGGCAAAAGTTTAATACTGGCTGCCAACCTAACATAACTCTCCTCTCTTATTCAGGCTTGGGACTGGCCATGGTAGAGTTTAAGGGTTCCGGGGCTTCTACACTTGCCGAAAAAAGCATGGGACGTATCGCTCAAATCATTGGTCCGGTACTGGATGTAGCTTTTCCCCCTGGCAAGATTCCCAATATTTACAACTCTTTAGTAGTTAAGGGTCGAGATACAACTTACTCAGCAATTAGATCATTGGAGTTATCGTGTTATTGGTATAGGATTTACCCTTTTAACTTTAGGTATTCTTTCAGGGGCAGTATGGGCTAATGAGGCATGGGGATCCTATTGGAATTGGGACCCCAAGGAGACTTGGGCCCTAGCTAACCCTTACTTAGTTCTCTCTGCATCCAGGTGCTGGTACAATATGTTGCTTACAGGGAACGCCCTAGAATGAGGACATAACATTGGATCAAGATTCTAGTAGAAATGTGGCAAAAGTTTAATACTAGCTGCCAACCTAACATAACCCTTCTCTCTTATTTGGGCTCGGGACTGGCCATGGTAGAGTTTAAGGGTAAAATATGCACGTGAGGGAGTTTGATCCCAAGACCTCTTGGGAAAGGGCCAGAACACCTACCCAATACTCCATTTCACATGTTGTGCAATTATATCTATATATTTTATAATTATATCTGGGTCACGTTGGGTCGAGTTGCTGACCTGATAACTTGCCCTACATGTACCAATATTCCACTTCTCAGAAACTTAATTAAAAAAAAATCAGTCAATGATAAAAAATGGTAAATAATAAAGTTAAAAAGATTAGGAAATCCACAGTTGATTTGTGAGTGAAGGAGAACATCAAGTATTTCGCATTTCGTTACTGCACAATATATTTCTACAAAGCTAGTACGTGAATGGGAAAAAAAAGGACAGAGAAATAGAAGAAAAAAGATGCAAAAAGCATTAGATTACACCTGGAATTTAACTATCTGGTGTGTGAAATATCCTCCTTTTCTTCTGTTCTTCAAGAAAAGCATTAGATTACACCTGGAATTTAAATATCTGGTGTGTGAAATATCCTCCTTTTCTTCTGTTCTTCAAGAAAAGAAATATTTTTCTTTTGCAACAATAATAAACAACATGGGCTGCCTAAAGAGGCCCTACTCTGCATACACCATATTCAATGTTGAAAGTCTAGTGACATCTCAGGGATTCTTCTATCTCAAATCAAGAAATCTATAAGTTGAATGAACTGTTCTATCCATGGATCAGTTTATTCGATTTGTAGACATTAGTGATTTTTTTTTTTTTGAAGGGCTGGGATGACATAGATAAAGAAGCAAAGAGGGTGTCCATGGGAGGTTCTCTTTTTTGAGGGACCGCATAGTTATTTGAATGATACCCTAGGAGAGCCCCTAGTATAGAAGGGCTTTCATAGCCATTGAGGTAATGCCTTGTCATCCTCTTAGTTTCTTTTTTCTTTTAATTGTTTGTTATTTTAAATTTTAAGAAAGTTTTTGTTGTCATAAAAACGAAAAATAATGCATAAATATGAGGCTTTAAAGAACTCATAAATTTGGAATCTCTGATGCCTGGATATGACTGTAAACTGTGCCCTTTTTGGTAATTTGTTTGTGAAGTACCTGACACATGTACAACACTCATTTTCAAGTATGCATGTATTGTAGTTTGGAGCAGAATTTTGTATATCTGCTGAGTTAGATTGAATTGTTAAAAATATAATGATGTGGCTTATTCTGTAGATAGTGTGCTCTACCACAATTGTCTAGCTGGTCTTCTGTAATAAAGTTTTTATGTGCCAACCAACTAGATTGGTTTAATACAATAAAGAAAAATATGTATTTATTTTTGATAAATAGATTATTACTATATGTCATTCTTTTGCATAAGTCTCCATTGCATATAGCATTTCTTAGATAGATTGGAGCTCACGATTATGAATTGTTCGCTGTAGATTATTTTTTTTTTCAGAGATTTTTGTTTTTTGAGAGAGTTGTTCTCTGTAGATTATTGCCTCTCTTTTATAGTATTTCATTCACGTATTTAGTGCCCTTGATCTTTCTGCTCCAGTAAATGCTGCCTACAATATTGGAATCTTCCACTGGAGACCTACAGATGTTAACAAAAAGCTGGCAAAAGAATGGTTACATATGCTTCTAGCAGATGATAACGTATGGGATCAGAATGGTTTCAATGAGCTTCTGCATAAAACTTTAGGCCCACCTGTAGACAAAGAAAGTGGGCTTGTGTATGCTTATGATGGAACACTTAAACTTGGGATACTTCCTGCAAGTATATTTTGCAGCGGACATACTTACTTTGTTCAGGTAGAATTAACAAACTAGAGTGTGCTTTGAGTAATTAAAGAATGATGGCAGCAATTTCAGCATTCCATTTGTTTCCATTGAGAAGATAAAAAGAGTGTGGGAGCATTTGTATCGTCATGAACTCCTCACTGCTATTGATCTCTCTCAGTTCCATCTTTATGTTAGTGTGAAGTTGAAATTCTATAACACTAACTTTTTTTCCTTAGAACTTTGATTAACTCATTAATTTATTGGAATATTTACATGGACATGAATATCACGGGCAGGCAATGTACCAGCAACTGAAACTTGAACCATATGCAGTGCACACCACTTTCCAGTTTGCAGGAACTGAAGGGAAACGCCACCGATTACGTGAAGCTATGCTTTTCTATGACCAACCAGAGTATTATGATACACCGGGTAGGCAGTTCCATAGGCCAACCATAATGCAGTTTTTGTATCGTATTGTTTTTGCAAATTTGCATTTTTCTAAATAAAATATTTTGTTGCTTATCTCTGGCTTGACTGTGTTATGCACTTTGCATCTTATGTTGATCCTACTTGAACAGGATATCATGTTTCACAATTGGACCCTTGGAAACGTGTCTCACATTCTGAATTTTGTTGAACTATGCTTTTTTATATATTTTCATTTGTGTAATAGTGCATGTGTGGGAAACTCATAATGATAGAAAAATAATGTATAACAAATCGGAAACTGCTATGTCATGTGAATTTGTGCTGCGTCATGTCTAAGAAGCAAATTTTGTGTATCAGTATTTAGTAAGGCAATGGTCATTTAGCATGAACTCAGTTGATCTTTTTGAGTATTGCTTATTGTTTACGTGCGAATCTGCACCAATCTCTGATGTGAGACCAACTCAAATTCTTGCAAAACAAGTTAAATTTTGTAAATCGATAGAGAAGTGGGGATCGCTCAAATTCTAGATCTAGAATTACCACAGATCTTGCAGATCCGATCCTTTCCAAGATTTATTGGTAGCGCCAGTTATAGATTCCGCTTACTAGATCATTAAAAAGCTTGAAAATTCTAACTTAAATGTCTAACTTAAATACGAAACAAAGAAATAATAAAAAAATAAAAGTAAAACAGAGAAAATAAATAAATAAAATAAATAAAAGGAGAAAGGAAAATTACATACCTGAGAAACCCAGAGTTGGCGCCTGTATCAAGACCGCAGGTGGATTTATATCGTTTGATGCCTTCTCTGTTCTTGAAGCATGTCTCTTTAGGGTTTGAGTCTAAGAGAACTTGTTTTTAGTATTTTGTTTTGTACAGGAGCTTTGAGAGTATTTCGGCATAGGATCTCTAGCCTAAGGTTTTATAGGAATTTCCCTAATTTTCTAGGGTTTCCTATTTTCCTAGGGATTTTTAGACGAATTTCCTAATATTTCTAAGTTTTCTAAGATTTTTCCTAATTTTCTAAGTATTTTTCCTAATTTTCTAGGTATTTTTCTAATTTCTGGGATTTTCTAGGCTCTAGGGGAAATTTTGAGGATTTTCCAGATGATTTTTTAGAATTATTAAGAGGGGTTTATGTAGACCTAGCCTAGGGGTATCGTTGAAATTTATGGATCTAAAGTTTGTGTCCTAATCCAACTGGGAAAGGGGTAATTTGATCATTTTTCAGGCTTATCCCGTCCAAAAACCGCCTCAAGGGAGTTTCTAGAGGACCTGGAACCGACTTTGGGCCTGTTGGGCCTGCGAGAGTTGCGGAGACTCGCGCGGCCCGATAAAATACAGCTTGAAAAGTGCACTAGTCACAGCAACTCGCGCTAAGCGAGTGGTTGAGGCTCGTGCCAAGGACCAATTGTCATTTTTCTAAACAATTTTGTTCGGGTCATAACTATCTAACCGTAAGTTGGATTCAGGAGATTCTTGAACAGTTGGAAAACTTGTGACCTCTTGTATATTGTGGAACCAAATTTGGTCAAATTTGAGTTATTTTTTAGGGGTCTACATGGCTACGACTTTAGAATCTCAGTTTCCTGTTTCTAGGTGTCGAATTGGTGTTCGGGTTAGTATTCTATGTTCATAAGGTTCCAGGGTATCTAAGATAACAATCTTGGGGTACTAGGATAGGTTCTAGGTGACTTTGGAACAATTCTAAGGGGTCTAGGCTCACTATGGTCCTTGGGACTCAGAATTTGAGTTTTCTATGACTTCCCTTAGCTAGAGATTATAGGGGGGTGTCTGCACTTATATATGGATTTTATTAGTGTGGTCAAGAATATCTATTTCCATAAGTTTCGGGATTCAAGATATAAGGAAAAGAGTAGGAATGAATCGCACTTAATTTGTGACAAATATGGATCGCTAGAGGATTGTAGGTTGAAATCAGTCTATGAATGTAGGCTTTCTTGGGTACAGTTTTGCATATCATGGAACCATGCATTGCCATCATTTTCTGTTAAGTTTCAATCAACAACTTGAGGAATATCTTCTTTAATTAACAGCAAATGGCAGCAGCAATATATTTGATGGAGCTTACATGTATGACTGGTGTGATAATGCTAATACGGTATAAAGCATCGGAGTAAATGTTGGATTAAAACATAAAAAAAGGTTGCTCAACCAGAACTTTTTGTGTTACTATCGGGTATTAATAGACCAGAAGCTATGATCTTTATATTGATCAGCCATGTCTCACACTAGGCATTTTTTTAATTGGTTGAGGCCTGGTAAAAACCCATCCCGAAAATCAGAGAATTGAGTCTTCAAATTTCGGAGTGTTCCAATATTTGGCCCATATAACTTCTTCATTGTGAGAAGTGTGTGCAATTACCCTACCAGCGAGGGGTATGACCTAATATTTCAACTAAGAGCAAAACTAATAACCTCTGCTATGCAAACTGATAGAAGATCCAAATGACCGCAAATTGATAAATGGTCCAAATGAACTTGTTCCATGATGATCGATATTGGAGCCTAAGTTTGACACATCTCTAATACCATTATAACCAGGTGCAGTAATAAGATGTGACGAGTGCAGATTCTAATCGTTGATACTCTTTTGCAGAGAAATTAATGACGTTTTTTAGAACGTTTACAAAATTTCATCTCATCCTTTCAAGTGCATGTTTGGATGTGCCTATTATCACTGATTATTCACTCTTAGGATAGAAATACTCATGAGTATTAAATTATTTGTTGTTTGGCAGTGTCTTTTATATTTAAGGTTGACTTTGAGTTAGTTTTCCATATTACTTGATCTTTTTAAAAAGCTGTTGCTTAGTTTACTTAGAATAACTTACCATTTTGAGCAAAGAGCTCTCTCTCTCTCTCTCTCTCTCTCTCTTCAATGTCCCTCCAACCTTATAGACAAAATCTCCCTAGGAAAACCCGAGACTAGTTTTCGGTGACCTCAGCATCAAAATCTCACCAAAAAAGCTTGAGACTTGTTTCAGAAAGTTGGTAGAGTTTTCTCTTTTGAAGAACCAAGACTTTTTAGCAGTTCTAAATCTCCTAAAAAAGAAATGGTCACTTTTGGATAAGAATGGGCTTGGTTTTTTGGGCAACAGTTTTTTGTGAAGCTTGTTGTAGGTGGAACTATCAAAGCTACAAGGCTACTGAAACCGGAAATGCATACAGTGAGACCATTTACTTTTGATATAAGGAGGTCACAATCATCATTGATTTTTAAATTGAAATCGGGTGGTTGAGGATGTGTCATTGTTTGGGTACAACATTCGAAATAAAATTTCTCGAATATTGACACATTTTCATCTATTGAATTTCCCATCCAATTATTAAAAGTGACTGTGACCTCCTTGTACTAAAACTAAATGGTCTCATAGTATACAATCCCGCTGAAACCAGCTTCAAGCCCAAACCACTGTGACTCTGCCAGAAAATAACTGCCCCCTCTCTCTCTCTCTCTCTCTCTCTCTTTCCCCCCTTCCTTGGTGGTGGGAACTCTAGAGAGACGATATCCCCAAAAGCAACAAGAAGACGAAGTAGAGATAGAAACACCTTGATCTACAGCATGACATGTTCTAGGGCTAGGCCCCAAATCATGAAAGAAGTGGCTATGTGGAACTCAAGGTATTAAATTTTTTAAAAATTATTTTTCTTTTATTTAATATACCTGAATTCTACTTACAAAGGCCACTAAATATTATTGTAAATAAAAGATAATACCCTAGATACAACCTAAGATCTTTATTTTCATTGCCAAAAGCAATGGAAACTATCCAGGAGCTTTAAACAAATTTCCACTATAATTTTTAGTACAACACGTGTTCTTGAAAATTCACAGAAAATAAGAAATAATGCTGAAAATTAATCAAAACTACCGGGAAGACTTACTGAAAGATGCCTGGAGTTACCCTCACAAGTTTTGGTACACCCCGCACCTGATTCCTTGACTGATAACGCATTTTTACTCCTTTAGATGTTGCGGAAATTCTGAGATATGGAACTTTGTAGCAGTGTTTTAAAATGTGGCCGCATCACGCATATGCAGCCGCATCAGGCGTTATACGCTGGATAGTGCATCGAAAATGCTCACATATGTGCTCTAGAGAGATGCGCTTGCCTATGCGCCGCATCTCTCCACATACTTTTTAGTACAATACATGTTCCTGAAAATTCACAAAAAATAAGAAATAATGCGGAAAATTAATCAAAACTATTGGGAAGACTTACTGGAAGATATCTAGAGTTATCCTCACAAGTCTTGGTACACCCCACACCTGATTCCTTTACCGATGGCGCACTTTTACTCCTTTAGATGTTGCTGAAAATTCTAAGATAGGAGGCTTTGTAGCAGTGTTTTAAAATGCGGTCGCATCAGGTGTTATGTGCTAGTTAGTGCATGGAAAATGCTTGCATATGTACTCTAGAGAGATGCGCCCGCATATGTGCTATGGAGAGATGTGCCTGTCATAAGCTCCGCATCTCTCCTCATATGTGGCTGCATCCCACATAGGGCGCATAATCCCGCATATACGGTACGCCAATTTTTACGAAAGTAAACCCTTCGAGCATGGGTATTTAGGACTTTTTACCCCCAAAAAAAGGGGGAAAGGGTTTGGGGGCTTTAAACCCCCCAAACATCATTTTTCAGCCACATCCGTTGCTTTTTTTGGATTGAATAAATAAAAAAAAACTAAAATTGGCGGAAATTTTATTTTGTGAAGTTCTTTGATTTGTGTATTGGTTGATGCTTGGTTGTTGATTTATATCTTCTGGATGTTGATTTGAGGAAGTTTAGGCGAACTTCTGACAACAAATTGAGGGTTTAGGTTTTGAAAAATTGAAATTTAGAATCTCACTCTCAAGATTTGAGAAATGATGATGATTGTATTGACTCTTCTTGAGCTTGACTTTTGACCTCTTTAAACTTCATAGACCTTTAGTCTATAGTATTTTGTAACTTTAAGTTTGTGGTTGCAAATTTATGCTTATGTTGTTGATTGTTAAATATTTTATGAAGCGAGTTTCAAGTTTCTAGTTTCTATTAGGGGATATTGGATACAGAACTCCGATAGCTAATACTTTTTGAGCTAATGAATAAACTAAATACTTACTATCACATATATCACCTCTATATTTTTTAATAAGTATTAACCTATTTTTTTAGATTTTTTAGAATTTTTTTTATATTTATTGAATGCATTATGGCGATGCACCCGAATCCGGATTGCATCGAGCAGCATCGGCGCCCCCAATGCGTACGGTCGCATCCCACATTTTAAAACACTGCTTTGTAGGCAGTATTTCTTTTTAAGGGTGCTAAAGAGCTAAAAAATCCACTAGGGTTTGTAGAAACCCTAAGGAAATACACTAGGGTAAGACTTGAGGTTTTATTTCTCTCTCGGCTGGCAGTACCTCTCTTCTTCATAAAAACCAGCAAATTTCACTTAGGGTTTGAAAGTCCCACTTTTTTTTTTTTTTTCTTTAATATATGTCCCTCAAATAAGAGAAGAGAGAGGGTAACATGACGTTCTCTGTGGCACGAAGAGGGGGTCACATGGTTTTAAATTTGAGAAAGAGAGAGGGAGAGAGAAAAATATGGCGTGAGAGAGAGCAAATTTTTGTGATGGAGAGAGAGGACTTGGGGCGTGAGAGATCTTGTTGTGTAGAGAGAGGTGGTTCAAATCTTGTTTAAATAGAAACAAGATCTATTTCCTATTTTGAATAGGATTCCAATCTAACTATGCCTTATCCAATTTCCAGCTTGACCTTTAGGAAATATATGGAGTGAGAGATTTAATTAGAGTCATCCATCCTACAAATCAGTCGTCATGATTTTAGGTGTAAAATATTAACCTTATCCTTTTAGATTTTGACGCAAATCCAACTCTTTTTTAAATTTGAAATATTACCAAACTTTATTATTATGTAGATCTCCCATACGATAGGAAATCCAATCTAATTTAAATTAAAAGATTTCATATCTTAACTAATTTTAAATTGTAAACAATAATAAGAAAGTGGGGCATCCCCCACTTCCTAAAAAATACCCCTCTGAGGGTAACATGTGGTCCCCACTCTTAAAACCACACACACAGGTGAGGCTGGATCCTTGGTCCCACTTTTGTTATTTTAAGTCCTAAAAATTTCAGAGATACCATTTTGATGAAAATTACAGAAAAATAATATTTTAAAATGTTGAAAAAAGATATAAGATATTATAAAAACATTTTTAATAAGAAAATAAAATATACTAAGAGTGGACTGATACTAATCAAAATTGGCAACAATAAGGGCACTCCATTCTCCCGTGAAAATCATGATTCACTACTATTTTCTTATGCAATCCAACAAAGACCCATGACCCATAGTTTCATTGCAGGGGCTCTTGATTGGCTTGTCAAAGTTGGACATTAAACAATGGGATAATAATACTGTAATGTGGATTTCAGTTCCCCCTTTAATAGCAAGTCTTGCACTTGTCATCACGGTGCAAAAGGGGTCTCTCTATGCACATGTATACGTGTCCCTCTATAGGGCTGCTTCTCAATAATGCGGTTGTTACATGAACATGCCTTGCAGAAGTTTGTGGAGGCTTTGGCCTTTTTTTTTACTGGCCTATAACCGCATACGTGAGACCACGCAGTTCTCCTGTCCTACAAACATCATCCTTGGGCATCTCTCTGTCCTCAACATGGATGGCCCACTGCAAACCTTTCTCGATAGTGCCACATGCCTAGGGGTAAGGGTTTTGGACATGACCAGAGCCATAAACCGCCCAACCCTTGGTCAGTTAGCACACATACATCTATTGAAATGCATATTTCGCTATAAAATATCATATTTTCAAGCTTTCTAGGCCTTTAAAGGCTATACAATCACTCCCTCTCAATTTCTCTCAAGCCCATCCCATGTACGTGTTTGGTAAAAGCATTTGCCACTAATCCTTTTGTCAAAGGATTTGCTAACATAGCCTTTGTTGGGAGATATTCAATCTGATCTCTCCTGCTTGGATCTTCTTGCAAATGTGGTAGTAGCAGGGCTTTATGTGCCTGGATTTCTTGTGAAACCTTGGCTCTTTTGTGACATAAATAACTGCCTTGTTGTTGCAGAAGATCTGAGTTGATAAAGGAACTTCTTGAACCGAACTACTTCTTTAGTCGCAAGATAGCAAGCCTCATATTTTGATTCCATAGTTCATAGTGCAACAACATCTTGTTTCTTTGAGCACTCCACCTGCAAGCGTGAAGATATATATAGATGTGGACTTCATCTCATTTGGATCGCCTAGATAGTCCGCATCTAAATATCTTTATATATTCGAGCCTCCTCCATAAGTGAGTGTGTGATTAATGGTTCCCTTCACATATCACAGTACTCTTTTGATGGCCTTCGAGTGCAACATGCCTAGATTACTCTAGAATCTGCTAATCAAACTCATGGAAAAATATTAATCCAGTCTTGTCCCTGACATATAAAAAAACCCAACTGCACTTCTGTATGGAATTCTCTGCATGACTTCCTTTCCTTCTGGAGTAGTTGGACACATGGTTAGGTTAAGCTTTGTCTTTTTATCAGTGGGGCTTAATATGGGCCGGCAATTTTTCATTTCAAATCTTTTAAGAATTTTCTTACAATATGTCTGTTGAGATAATTGAGTAGTTTTGTCTATTCTGTTTCGAGTATTGGATTCCCAAAACATATGATGCTTCTCCAAGATCCTTTATATCAAAATGCTGTGACAAGAAAGCTTTTGTCTCCAATATGAGACGCATCGAACTACTGGCAACTAACATGTCGAGAGATGAAAACCAACTCACTCCTACTAACCTTGACATATATACTGTAGTCCTCCTGGTTAGGCGTAAAACTAGCAGATGACAAGGTCTCCTCGAACTTAATGTACCACTGCCTTGAGGTTGCTTACGGCCATAAGGGGACTTATTGAGTTTGCACACTAGGTTTTCTTTTCTTTTTTTATGAAGCCCTTTGGTTGTCTCATATAAATTTCTTCTTCTAACTCCCCATTCAGAAATTTAGTCTTAACATCCATCTGGTGGAGTTCGAAGTGGAAATGGGCTATTATGGCTATTAGGATTCCCATTGTGCCTTTTCATGACACGTTATGACTTCTTGGTAGGAACATGATTCATGTAGGGATGCTTCTTCAATTCTCTCATAATATTCTCATAGGTAGGTAAAGAACTCAGGTTTTCTCCTAATTCAGTACCTTCTCCTAGGACGAGGTGGTTCGGGATCCAAGGCTTGACTTGTGTCATTTTCTATCTTGTGAAACTCGGCTAGTTTCAGGGAAATGAGCGTCCCAACTCTTGAGGACAACCCCTATGTCAGGATTATAAAAACGGTATCCCTTACCATGCGGTGGGTATCCTATGAAGATGAACTTAACAGTTTTAGGATCTAATTTTGTCGTATTGTAATGGGGTATTAGGATATGGGTAGAGCATCCCCACACTCTGAGGTGATCAAAGAACGGAGCACGACCAGTGAAAATCTCATGAGGAGTTAGTGGGACAGCTTTTGTGGGAGTCCGATTAAGGATATAGTTGGCTGTCAAAGCAGCTTCTCCCCAAAAATTTACGTAGAGTTTAACATGTCCTATCATGCTCCTCATCATTTCCATCAGGGTTCCATTCCGTCTCTTAGCTACCCCATTTTTGCTGAGTAGTGTACGACATAGTATATTGATGTATAATACCATGCTCAGTACATAATTCTTTAAATAGTCGTTTGGAATATTATCCACCTCTATCATATCTATGGACTTTAATTTTTTGGTTTGTTTGGTTTTCTACCTTGGCTTTATACTCTTTGAACCGGTCTAGGGCTTCAGACTTTCACTTAACAGATAGACATGGCCGAAACGAGAGTGATCATTAATGAAAGTGATAAAGTACCTCTTGCACCCTTAGTGGCTACATTCATAGGTCCACAAATATCATTATAGACAACTTCTAATATGTCAGTAGCTCTCCGAGCTTTTGCAAATGATTTCTTAACCAGCTTTCCTTGAACACACGATTCACAGGCTTTGGTTAGGTATCTTTTTTGATTATATAATCCCTCTCTTTCATCTCTCCATCCTTTTAAGATTTACGTGCACTAGTCTCATGTGCCATATAAATGCATTATCATTGTTATCATTGTAACATGAGACATACGAAATTGAATTCTTTATTGCAACTGAAAAGAAACCATCTACAAGGTGACCATTCGTGACTAATTCATTTTCATATTTCACTTCCACCTTATTAAACTCTTACTCATCTCAGGAGCATAAAGAGTTTGCTTTAGGACTATGCTTTTGCCATTCTCAAGTTGAAAGACGAAGTCTCCAATACCCAGAATTTCAGTCTTTTGATTCCCACCTATATAGATATACTGATCCCTTGGGACAACAGGATTAAAATTGCTATACCCATCATTCATGTTTGACACATGGGCAGTGGACACAGAGTCAAAACACCATGACCCCATTTTAGGGTCAGCTAGCATGGTCTTAAGGACCACACAAGCATTCTCCATATCACCCTTGAGATTTGTATTCTTGGGTGTTTTACAATACTTCGCAATAAGCCCAAATTTCTTGTAGTTATAGCACTGGGCATTCTTAAAATCCTTTTTCTTCTTAGGCCCATTATTCTCCTTTTGATTCTCATTAGTTTTGTTCTTATTCTTGCCTTTGCCTTTCTTCTTCTTGAATTAGTCAGAGTTGGGTTTAAGGTTTATCAGATTTACGGAGTCATTCAAGGCTGCAGTATCGCAAGACAATCTCCTTTCTTCTTCGGTTTTAAGTTTGGTGATGATCTCGTCCAACTTCAGCATGCTCTCTGCCTGAAATGAAGCTTTCCCATGAGCTCTGCATAGAATTCAGCAACTGGCATATTTGTATGTTTTTATCCGGCTTAACTTGTGCAGCCTCGAGTTCACGAACTAAAGCTCTGAACTGCTGTATATGCTCGGTTAACTTGTCTCCTTCCTTCATCTTCAAATATGAATATTGTTTTATAGCCATTGTTTTTCTTGTGAGAGAAGATGAGGCATAATCGGTCTCAAGTCGTTCATGAATCTCCTTTTCAGTCTTCAGGTGCTCATATTCGAGAGTAGGGGGATCATCCATGGCCATAAGTAACACATACTTTGCTAGAATGTTTTTAGTACAATACATGTTTCGGGAAATTTATAGAAAATAAAAGTAATAATACTAAAAATTAATCAAAACTATTGGGAAGATTTACAGGAATATACCTAGAGTTGCCCTCACAGGCCTTGGTATACCCTACACCGGATTCCCTGGCCGATGGCACATTTTTACTCATTTAGGTGTTGTTGGAAATTCTAAGATAGGGAAGCTTGGTAGGCAATACTTTTTTTTTTTTCTATTGTTATAGAGAGGTAAAAAATCAACTAGGGTTTGTAGAAACCTTATGGAAACAAACTACGGTAAGGCTTGAGGGTTTATTTCTTTCTTAGCTGACAATACCTTTCTTCTTCTTCAAAAATCAGCAAACCTCACTTAGGGTTTGAAAGTCCCATCTTTGTCTTTTTATTTTCTTTGATAGAAGTCCCTCAAATAAGAGAAGAGAGTGGGTGGCATGACTCTCTTAGGCAAGAACAGGGGGTCATGTGGTTTTAAATTTGTGTGTGTGTGTGTGTGTGTGTGTGTGAGAGAGAGAGAGAGAGAGAGAGAGAGAGAGAGAGAAATTTGGCATGAGGGAAAGAGAGAACTTTGCGTGATGGAGAGAGAGGACTTGGGGCATGAGAGAGATCTTGTTGTGTAGAGAGAGGGGGTTCAAATCTTGTTTAAATAAAAACAAGATCTATTTCCTATTTTGAATAGGATTCCAATCTAAGTATGCCTTTTTCCAATTTCCAGCTTGACCTTAAAATAATTAGACAATCTGTGGGCTGAGAGATTTAATCAGAGCCATCTATCCCACAAATCAGCCATCATGATTTTGAGTGGAAAATAGAAACCTTACCCTTTTAGATTTTGACCCAAATCCAACTCCTTTTTGAGTTTGAAATATCATCAAACTCTATCATTATCTAGATCTCCTATAAGATAAGAAACCAAATCTAATTAATTAAAGATATTTCCTATCTTAACTAATTTTAAATTTTAAACAACAATAAGAAAGTGGGGCCCCCACTTCTAAATAAGTGCCTTGCCCCCTTATTTCCTAAATAAGTGGCGTGCCACTTACTTAAAAAAAAAATTGGATGTGACCACCTAGGGGTGGCATGTGGTCCCCTTTTAAAAAACACACACACACACACACATGTGGGGCTGGATCCTTAGTCCCACATGTATTATTTTAAGTTCTGAAAATGTCAGAAATATCCTATTGATGAAAATTACAGCAGAAATAATATTTTAAATTTTAAAAAAAATATTTAAAAAATAAATTTTTTTTAATACGAAAATAAAATATACTAAGAGTGGACTGGTAGTAATAGGTCAAAATTAACGACAATAAGAGCGCTCCACGCGCCCCAGAAAACTATATGATCCACAACTATTTTCTTATCCAACCCAACAAAGACCTATGACTCACAGTTTCATTGCAGGGGCTCATGATTGGCTTGTCAAAGTTGAATAATAAATAGTGGGACCATGATCCTAGAATGTGGATTTCAATTCTCCCTTTTAAGGCCAAGTCTTGCACTTGTCACCACAGTGCAAACGGGGTTCTCTCCATACACATATTTATGTGTCGCTCTATAAGGTTGCTTACCAATAATGCGGCTGTTATATGTACATGTTGTGTGAAAGTTTGTTGAGACTTTGGCCCTTGCTCTCTCACAAGCCTACAACCGAATACAGGAGACTACACAGTTCTCCTGGCTTATAAATATCATACTTGGGCATTTTTCTAATTTCAACAAGGGATGATCCACTGCAAACCCTTCTTAGTAGTGCCACATACCCAGGGGTAAGGGTTTTGGACATGACGAGGGCTATAAACTACCCAACCCTTCGTCAGTCAACACATACACTCTTATTGAAGTACATAGTCCACTATAAAATATCATGTTTACAAGCTCTCTTAGCCTTTAAAGGCCACAAAACCCAACATATCATTCTCCATCTCGGCATTCTTCAACCAAAGTCTGAGTTGTATGGCAGATAACTCCCAGAAATAGCCTTGAGCTCTAGAAGGTTGTGAGGCATGCAATGGGGTCTCAAAATACAAGTCTTAGAACGAGCAAGGGTATCAGCCCATTTACAGCCAATGCCGCATGGATTCTTGGAGTGTAGCTCACCTTTGTTTGAACAAAACAGGACTTTCAAATAAAGGATATTGGCAATTGAAATAGGCCATCTGTAATTAGAAAATGTAGTATTTTTTGTTGCAGGACTTATCACCACCTACAAACTTCTCTTAAACAGAACTGGGCGTGCTTTTCTCCACCGTTATATAACAACAGAAATCAGCTGCAAATTTTTTTCTGGTTCTCTCTCTAAGAATTCGGCATCTTCTGCCCAAACTGAGTCCAGGTTTGCTTAACAAAATGCCCATATTACGTCCTTCATAGCCCTGTTTCTCTATGGTGCGAGAACCAGAACCGTTGTGGTCAAGCATAGAGAGAAGAACTATACTGGTTTGAGACCTCTCCTTTTAGCTCAAATCCCGAAGAGCATAACTTATGAAGACAGGCCCTCTCTCTAAAGAGAACCCAAATCACTGTTAGGATGTGATGTTTAGGAGCAGCGAAGGGGCAGAATTGTAATTTTGTTGTGCATTAGCAGTGTGGGGACAATGTTGTAGTTTATAATTGCAAAGGTGTATAAATGTAATATATTATATTTGTAAAGGATATCGTGATATTGTACTCTAAAGTTATAATATAAAGTGAAATGAGTAGATTGTTCTTCCACTTTGAAAAGGTGTAGAACGATCTGCAACCCTTCCCTCTCTCTTTCTTCATATCTCATTTTTCACATAGTATCAGAACAAGGATCAAAGCATCTAGCATGTGATAGGGTTCCTAGAGAGTTAATTTGGTGGATGTTTTTCTTGGGTAATTAATTTGGTGGATGTTGGAAAAGAAAGGAGTCTCTAGAGGATATATTGACATGGTAAGAAATATACATGGTAAGAAAGATACATGGGAGTGCTGACTAGTGTAAGGACAACTAGTGGAGAGACAAGTGAGTTTTAAGTGACAATAGACCCACATCAAGGGTCAGTGTTGAACTCGTGTCTCTTTGTTTTGGTTATGGATGAGTTAATTAGCATCTACAGGATGAAGAACCATGATGACATAGTTTTGATTGATGTGACTAGAGACAACATCAACATAAAATTTTAGAGGGATGCTCTGGAGTCTAAAGGATTTAAAATTAACCAAACTAAGACAATATATGGAATGCCTGTTTAGTAATAATAGGAGTAGAAACGAGGTAGTAGTTAAAGATTGATGGCCAAGAAGTACCTAAACGAGATTATTTTCAATATCTAGGATTAATAATCCATGAGAATGGAGAGATCGGGGAAGATGTCGCACATAGAACTAAAGGTGGATGGGTGAAGTGGAGATGTGCCTTCGGAGTTTTATGTGATCTTTACATACCATGAAATGAAGGGGAAGTTTTATTGGAGGGATATGAGACCAGCATGGTATGGAATGTTGGTCAGTCAAGAAACAACATATCCATAGAATAAGTGTAGTTGAGATGATGATGTTGAGATGAATAAGTAACAGCTGACAAGACAAGAAATGATATGATTTGGAATAAATACATCCTAGGGAACTGAGGGATAGTAGACTTACGCTATGTGCAGTGTCGACCTAGAACATTACCAATTATGTGGGTGATTTGGTTTGTGGAAGTCTCTAAAAGGGCAAGGAGAAGGGCCAAAAGGACATGAATGAAGTAGTGACAAAAGATATGGTAACTTATGGTCTGACTAAGGGGTATGACCCTTGATAGAGCAGAATGACAGAACATGATTTGTGTAGTTGACCCAAAATAGTTGGAAAAGGCTTGGATGATGATGGTGATGATGATCAAGCAAGAATCAAGGATCTTCTCAGCATAATCAAGACACTCATAATCTCTTAATTTCTTTGCTCTTATCTTTGCTTCTTATTCTTCTTCAATACCCTAACTATTCCAAAAAAAATTGAACTGAGATTCAATAGCTGTAGGATTGAGATTTCTAATTTCATAGGAATGGGTTCCATAAAGATTCCTTCAAGGAATCACCAAATCGGGATTCCAAAGCGGAATCGACACTTGGAGTGAGAGATTCCAGAAACTATGCTCCTGAGTGTGATGTCCATTAGAAAGGTTCCAATGGTCATCTACTAATCAACTTTCACATCCACAGCTCTCTCCCCATCCACAGCACTATGATACTGTTTTATTAAACATTATTGGTTGTTATGAACTTATGATATCCAAGAAAAGATATAGTGCAACTGATTATAATGGTTTGACACTAGTCGGCTTAATTCCATGCTTGTAGTTATACAAGCTAAATTTATTGCGCATTTATTCAAGGATTTCTGCAATTCTTTATCTGCAATAGTTTGATATTCAGAATGTCCTACTACTATTCACAGGTTTCTTGCTGGATTTTTGTTACAATAGTAATCAAAATTTTCAGGCTTTTCCTTTCTATAAGTTTCATTTCCAATGCAACATCTTATCTCATACTCCAGAGCCTCAGTACTTCTTCCAGTGTTGGACTATTGGATATATGCAACATGCTTACTGAATTAGTGCATTTGCTAAAAGGGGTTTTTTGTTATAAAAGTTATCTATACTTAAGATGGTGCACATAAAATTATAAATACACTTCTCTCTTGCTAACTTCCAAATGCTCACAAGTTCTGGAACTCTCTACAGGAGGCTTTTTGTCATTCAAACCATCTATTCCTAAGAGCCTGTTGCTAGGTGGTGCGCCTACACTTAAATCACACTTCTCTCTTGTTAACTACCAAGTACGACTTGTGTTTCATCTGTCATCCTTGTTTTCATCCCAACTCTGAATCTAACTCTTTGGGGTTTCCTTTTTCTGTAACTCACTGCTTTGTTTGTTATATTTCTATTTTCAGATAAAGCAAGTAAGGACCGCACTTGCCATTGCTTCATTGTTGAATCGAACACTGGTAAGTTCGCCGAAACTCAAAATTGACTTTTTAGGTCATTGTAAAGCAAGTAAGGGCCGCACTTGCCATAGCCATATAAAGGGATTTTTAGGTCTCAAACACTGCCTGTATTATAGTGTGATGAAAGTCTAGCTTCCAATTATATGATCCCTTTTGTACTTAATGATATATTGTACCTTTGCTTAAGTTGTTGTGAATGTAACTCTTTTTTTATAATTTAGAATCACATATTATCATCATTATTGGTTCATGATTCATGAAAAGATGTGGCAAAGATTTACGCAGGCTGCCCACTTAATTGAATCACATATTATGTTTCTAAGTTCTGCCCTATAGGACTTGAATTTTATGAGAAGGTTAATCATGGAACATAAAAGTTCAAGTAGAACCCTGGGCCCTTTGCATGTCTTAGCAGTCATATCAAAGTAATAATAGCCCCAGTTACATTGATGGGAAGTTCTGAAAACTAGTCTCTTAATGTCGTCATAGTCACAGAACTGGAAATAGTTGAAAGCTAGTCTTTTGTTTATTCTTATAGATTTTTTGGTGGCATTTTGGGAATAAGTGGGTATGCAAAACGTGGGCTCCCCTGTCAGTCATAGTGGACCAGGTTGGGACCATGGTTACTGGGATCTGCCAACCAAGGGGTTGATCTCACACCGAAAATCCGATCCTGCACGCTGGGAAGGGGGATCTTGCTCCTCTACGATTCTTAAACTTTGGAATCTAGATCATTCCTATTAGGGATTGAGGTCCTGAGTTACATGGGATCCAAATTCCTTAGCAATATAGTATAGTTAGCAGTACAATATAGCAGTGTGGTACAACAGTACAGCATAGCAATACAGTGTAGTCTAGCAATGTGGTATATTACATTAGCATACACTATAGTACAGTAGTATACACTATAGTGTAGGATATATTGTATAGTTGTATATGGAAGATTTAAACATAGCATATAGAATAGTATGGTAGAATATAGAATGCAGCATAGTAATGTAGCATAGTATAACAGTATGGTATTGTATAATATTGTGGCATATTATACTAGTATATACTATAGTACCATACTGGTTAAGTGCTCTTAGGAACTTTGATTTGACCATATGGAGCTCGGTTCTGTATAATTTATCATTCACTTCCTATTAAATTTGAATCGAGCTCGCCTGTATATTGAGATCGAGATATCTAGATTTCATGGTGAATGGACCGCAATCCCTACTATAAGGAGCTTCTTATGTGTCACAGCCCTGCAGTCCCGATCCTGGATCTGATTCAATTCTGATTCCTGTAACTTTGGTTAGGACATTTATCACTCTAAAATTAGAGTAAGAAAGAAAATAGGGCTATTAGTAAAGGAAAAAGTTTATATAAGGTTGCAACTTTAAAATGTAGAATTACATATGCACCTCAAAAATCCATTGGAAAAGGTTGTTTTAATGTTGAAAAACATTCTAATTGATCACCTCGATATCGAGATATAAGAATATGAAAAAAAATAAGATTTTGAGTGCAAGAAATAGTGCATCTTGCAACACATTATCTAAATCGTCCATTTTCATATGTTTATAGATTTACTTGATTTTAAATATTTTTGGAGTTTAAAATTTTATAATTAAATATGAAAATAGATTTTGAGACAATCCTAAGATTTGTTTACACCAAAATTACATATTATGATAAAATTTAGAGGTGTGCCTTAATTGGATTGTTTAAGGTTGCAACCTTGTAGAAACCACATCCATTAGTAAAAGAAAGTTATTCTGAGACAAAAAATAACGCCATCGGAAAAAGGAAGTTACCACCCAATGGGGCCTTACAATGCACCATGTGTGTTATTTTTACAAGAAATTATGCTTGTAAACAACAAACTACGTCTTTAAGTTACAAGTTGATACTCAATAATCTGAACTATATATAAAAAATAAAGAAAAAAGTTTGCTTCTTTGCCCCCCAAAAAAAATAAATAAAAATAAAATAAATATATATATATATATATATATATATATATATATATATTTGTTAATGTCATTACATGCCCAACCACTAGCAGATATTCAGCAATTTGGGAAAACCCTAAGGGAGAGGGATTAGGAGTGGTCGTAGTAGTTAGTATATACTGTAGTAATAGATAGATGCATGTGTATAAACACGAATATTTGTGTGTGCATACTTTTTCATTATAAAGTGCATAGATGATATAATCAGTATCATTGTTATATCAATATACTACGTTTATGGGTATGGTCTATCTTACATAGACAAATACGTGTTAGAGTCACGCACGGTTGGAAATGCCAATCCCAAAATTAGCCTTTAAGATATGAGACATCCATACGAGTTTGAAGGAGGCAGGGGGATTTTATGTGACATCAAGGGCACATTTGTTTTGCAGAAGAAGGGGCTTCCAAACCCCCTCTTCCACAAAGTTTGGAGGCCACCGCTTCGATGGGTTACCATGGAGCAACATCAATTGACATTGTTTTTAAGGTCATTGGAAGCAGTGGCTTCCACTCCTGCATAACAAACGCGGGAGCATTGCAATTCCTGGAAGCCTCGGCTTCCAAAAAACAAACAAGACTTAACTATTTTGGTTGTAAAACTTCCATATTCACATGATGCATCATGAATATGTTACATAAAATGTTAAAAATACCAGTTGATACTCTTATACTATCTATGGTTGTTCTTTGAAATGTCACACATCTAAATTCTAAATTGGTGAATTGATGGTTCAATATATTCTATACTTCTTTGTAGAAATCTAATTTTTGTTAATGTGTATTTTTTTATGTATGTGTTAAATAATGCTAGCCCCACTTCAATATCCATTATTATGCATTATTTACAACATAGAGAAGATTGCATATGTCCACTAGGAATGAATTCCTGAGTTTGCAAATTTGAACCACAAGTTTTTTTGGGTAGTTTGAAACCACAAGTCCTCTTTGTTGTGCTCTAGAACTGTAATCCTAAGTGATAGTATCACTCAAGGAGGAGTTGTGGCTTGTAAGGTTCTTTTCATGCAATAGGGTAATTACTGAACTTTGGATGGTTTGACAAAAAACTTAAGCACAATGGCTATTTAAACTTTTTGTCAAAAGCAATTCATTAGTGCCTTGCCGCCATGTGACTATCTAAGGACTTGAAAGATGAGAAATGGAAATTGTTATTGATATATGTGAACTCAATGACATTTTTTAATAGAAAAACTTGACTTAGTTTTGTAATATTAAATATTAACATAATGGGAAGATATCAATTAAGGCGCCGAAGTAGTGACAAAAAATATGGGGACTTATGGCCTCACTAAGTGTATGGCCCTTGATAGAGCAGAATACTAGATCAGGATTTGTGCAGCCAACCCCAAATTGTTGAAAAAAGGCTCTGATGACGATAATTAGTTAAACTTTTTACAAAATCATCAAGGGGGTCAAAAGGTCCTAATTAATATGAGAGGGTTATTGTTTAAGTTTCATTTTACTCATTTACCTCCTCAGAAAGTGTCTTAACAAATGCCCAAATTGCTCTTGTTTATAGCTGAGAACCCTGAACACGCAATAGCATTTCAGTAATCTGACCCATCTAAGAGGCCCTAAGCAAATGGTGCGAATATCAAAATACTTTGAAAATTACTAAAATGTCAGCTGCTTCAGGGTTCCTAATCTTGAATAGGGGAATGCAGGTATTTTTTAAAATATTTTGAGGTAACTAAATGATATGAAAGCAATATTCAAAAATTCGCTGCCCAACTTCCTAGGCGGCTTGCATCTAAGCGCCCGCCTAGATGCAAGTTACCGAGGCAGAAAAACGCGGCTAGGGTGAAAATGGTCATTTTTTATTAGAGGCCTTTCAAGGCCTTGTAACACCGACATGTTATAGCTCATGACTACAGTGGGAGTGAAAAGAGTGGCATATGACTCTAGGATCTTGGCAGACTGGGACCAAGTGTCATGAAAAACTCGGGAGGATTGGTGAATATATGAGGATCGAGAGGTTTCAGAGTTCCCTCTAGTCCAGGTCGGTTATTATTATTGTTATTGTTACTGAGCTCGATTAGGCCTCATGACTGAAAGTAGGACAATGTGATCTAGCCAAGTATATACAGTTAATTTTTTTATTTTTTTTTATTTTTTTTATTCATACCGGCTAGAACACCTACATGGCTCCAAAATTACAACTTTATTCATAAAATATACTTTAATACAATCTAGGATCTTCTCTTGCATACTACTACAATTCTTTCCAATCAAACAAAAATACAATGCATGAAGAATAGTGAAGCATGGAGTCATTAGAATTACCTAATACCTTACCTCAGGTAACCCCCAAGAACTTCGTACGCCCCACACCAATGGGGAGAGACAGAGGCCAATCCAATTTCACAAGTGTAGAGAATACACCCTCATAGAGAACAGTTATGGAGAGGAGGCTAGGGTTTTTACCATCATTATGAGATTTAATCTTGACCGTAGTTCTTGGAGACCTGTGGGGTGAATAGATCTTAACCCATCATTCCTTAGATCAGCCATCATGATTAAAAGGAATGAGCTAAAATCATTATCCCTCAATTTCCATAACTCTATTCCCATTAAATATTTGTGTAGAGAAAATACTATATATTTATAAATATAATTTCAATCAATCTCTACACCTTCTTATTTTAAATCAATTAACTTTAATATATAAAGCCTTCTGTTTAATTTCAAAACAAGTAGTTAGCTTCCATGACAAGTCACACAAAAGAAAGAATGGAATATGTGGGGCATCATCCCATACGCCCCACATCCCCACCGAATGGGCTCAAATGTGGTGGGCCCAAAGTCCGAATGGACCCTCACACCCCAAAAAGAATTTTAGATAAATAAAAAGAATTTAAAAAATCAGTAAATATATTTTCTCTCTGAATTAAATAAATCTAAAAAATTAATTTTTCCTTATTTAAAAATTCTTTTCTACTAAAATAAAATACCCAGAAGGATCTAAAAAATTCATTCTAATTATCTAAAATATAATTAAAACATAATTTAACATATTTGATGGGAATTAGATCCAAAGAGTTAGGAATATCACACATATGCTGAGGACTCCATCCCTTCTAGGAACTGCATCTCACTGTAATCATCGTAAATTGATCCAAGTTCCCATGACCCACAACCCTTCGCAAGAGTTATGCTTGGACTATTAAAGTCAACTAATAAATAAAGGAGACAATTCTAGCCCATGAATTATAGGTTCTTTCTTGAGGACAAATCTAGGCTCCCTTTTAGCACAATACCTCATGGGTCCTTCCAACACAATCCAATGTTGCAGGGAGATATCTCTTTGGCATATGTACATGAAACGTCCTCACCTAGAAGGCTGTTTCTCAGACGGTTATTTAGTGTACATGTCGTGCGATGGTAATGATGAGGATTTGACATTTGTCCTCTCTGGCCAACCGCTGCACACGTGTCATACCAATCCCCTGGCCAACCATCCTGGGCACAACTCCAAGCTTATCAACGGATGACCCCACATTGAAATCCGTATCAGTTGTGCACAAATGCCCAGGGCTACGGGTTTTTAGACATCAACATGAGCCATGGCCTGTTAAAACTCAAGCGAGTCATGGCATCGATGATGCTCACAGTCCACCCTGGATTATGCCACACAGTCCATCCGGACCACGCTCCGACTGGAGCTATCACATCACTATAGCCATAGTTTTACATGCTTTCATAAAGCCTTTAAATGGCCACATAACCCCGACATCTCCCACTTGGCCTTTGAAGGCCTTGCAAACTCTCCCTTACACACTCTCATCCCCCATTATAATCTCTCAAGCATATCTCACATGCTCTCTCTTATGTCCATTACATTACACATAACTTGGCAAACTCCTTCACCATCCATCCTTTCATTAAGGATTCACTAATGTAGCCTCTGTGGGAGACATAAAGCCTCTTTCTCTGGTGCTCAGATCTCGTTCCCGTCATTATAGTAGTCTGTGTTGACATTCTTGGTCTTCTCATATAACTGTGACCTTTTATCAATGCGAATCCACACAACATATGCCATGGGAGCCTGACAAGATCTGTACCCCAAGACATTCCCTATGGTTCAAGGTCTTAGGTAGTTGAGGATTCCAAACAGTACTATGAAAAACATGAATCAAGAATTATGGGTATTTAAAACCGGTGCAAAGTTTAAAGACTCTTCACCCATGTTTATAAAAATAATTTCAAGACTCAATGTTTTTCCTTTTTATCAAGTCTCTTGACTCGGTATATTTTCACAAGCGACATATACAATTGCACGGCGGATTGGTATGATTTTCATAAAAACTTGGTGGACCTTGCAAGACTAAGGGGGTCTTCCCAAAACATACAAAATGGTCCAATTCAATTTTCAAAAGACATATTTAGTCTTTGAAATTGATTTTACCGCATTCACCTTTAATTCTTACCACGTCATGTTATAATCACAAAAGGAGTCGTAAAATCCGTCAGTGATTTTATCCAAAACAAAAGATGGTCATCAAAACCCGACAAATATGTAAAATATATATTTTCTTGGCATCAAAACCCATTTTATCGGGAGGACAAACAACAAAACCGGGTTCTGTCGGAACATACAAAATGGGTGAAACACTTCCTTTGCGCTACACATTTAAATACCCCATACCCAGCTCTAGTGTTTAATACTTAGGCCATAGACCTTGTTCTTTTTTTTTTGAGACCTTGTTCAAAACACCAAAACCACAACCCTTGTGTTTTACGACCTTAAGTAGTTCACACAAGTACAAGAAGGCACTTGTATGTAAGGGTATTCAAAATTGGCTCTTTCTAACTTGTTTGCACCTATCAACTAATGTCCTTGCTTTCCATACTTATACACAAAACCGACCAAGATATAATCAAAAGGAAGTATAAAGGTCAGGTTAGACTCAAAAGGCTATAAGTTATTGAATTCTCTTTCCTTATATGACCTAACCATGTAACGCGGGATAGATTTCATACCTCCAGCCGTATAGCTTGGTATCTGGCCTTCCTTGATCCTTGCTTTTGCTTGCTGACAAGCTTTTTTGTTCTTGGAAGAGCACACAATGGAATGGAGGATCACTTGGTCATCATCTGCACATGTCAGAGAAGCTTCTAATTGTCCGCCCTTCGGATTCTTCCTCACTCCACAACAAGGAAATTTTGTTCTCCATGTCATCACTCCAAAGGTGACTCCTATGATTTTGCCACTGATCTTGGGATTTCTAGGCTTCTATAAGTATCTCTACATATCCTTTCATTGCCCAAAATGAAGAGAAATGAAGATGTCTTTTATAAGTATAACATGTATTGTGTAACTTATACTTTTTTGCAATTCCCAGATTGAGCACCCTTTACATAGGGTGTCATATCTCCCAACTTTTCATGACCTGTCTCTGAGCCTTCTATTGTCATAAATTATACCCATGGCACACTATAACGCTTAGAATGAGGCTTAAAAGGATTCCATTCAAAAGAGTGACTTAACATGTCACACCTTTTTATTACTACAGAACAGAAGATGAGCATCTCTTATGAAAATATAATATCTCCCAACTCACAAAGAGTTTCTCTCCAAATTTTTTAGTATAAAAATAGACTAAAAAATACAAAATTATAGTCAGTACCGGCCCCAAATCACACCATTCAATGAGTCCATGAACTAGTGACATTTACAACACAATACAATTCATACAGATAGAGGTCAATCCAATTTTGCAAGTGTAGAAAATACACCGTGTAGAGAATATTTATAGAGAGGAGGCTAGGTTTTTGGGGTTTAGGGTTTCTGCCATCGTCCGTAGATCTTGGAGACCTGTGGGGTAAAGAGATCTTAACCCTTTATTCCTTAGATCGGTCTTCATGATTAAATGAATAAGCTAGAACCATTATTCTTCAGTTTTCATAATTCTATTCCCATCAAATATTTGTGTAGAGAAAATACCATGTATTTACAAATCTAATTTCGATTAATCTTTATGCCTGGCTATTATAAATCAATCAACCTTATTCCATCAAACTTTCCTTTTATTTTCAAAACAAGTAGGTGGTTTCCTTCACAAGCCACACATTAAAAAGAAAGAATGCAACATGTGGGGCGTCCCACACATAGTGAGCTATGTGGGCCCCATTCCCCACCTAATGGGCTCAAATGTGGTTGGCCCAAGTTACCAATGGGCCCCCACACCCCAAAAAGAATTTTGGATAAATAAAAAAATTTAGAAAACCAATAAATATTTTTCTCTCTCTTTGAAATAAATAAATCTAGAAAATTAATTTTTTCTTATTTAAAAATCCTTTTTCACTAAACTAAAATATCCAGAGAGATCTAAAAATTTTATTTTAATTATCTAAAATATAATTAAAATATAATTAAGAAGATTTAATGGGAATTAGATGTAAAGAGTTAGGAATGTCACAAATATACTGAGGACTCCATCCCTTCTGGGAACCGCATTGCATTGTCATCCTCTCAAACTAATCCAACAGTTCCCATGACCCACAGCCCTTCGCAGGGGTTCATGCTTGGACTATCAAAGTCAGCCAATTAATGAAAGAGACACGATCCTAGCTCATGGATTATAGGTTCCTCTCTGAGGACAAGTCCTTATCCCATTCTAGTACAATACCTCATGGGTCCTTCCAACACAGTCCAGTGTTGCAAGGAGATCTCTTTGGCACATATACACGACACACCCTCACCCAAAAGGCTGCTTCCGAGATGACTATCTAGTGTACATGTCGTGCGATGGTATTGATGAGGATTTGACCCTTGTCCTCGCTAGCGAACCATCGTGCACTGGGGTCACACCCAAACCCCTCGCCAACCACCTTGAGCACAACTCCGACCTCATCAAGGTATGACCCCATATCGAAACCTTTATTGGTTGTGCACAAATGCCTAGGGCTACGGGTTTTTAGACATCAGTCTGAGCTATAGCCTGTTAAAACTCAGGTGAGTCACGACATTAGCGATGCCTCACAGTCCACCTTGGACCATGCCACACAGTCCATCTGGACCACGCTCCCATTGGAGCTATCACGTCACTATAGTCATAGTTTTACATGCTCTCATAAGGCCTTTTAATGGCCACATAACCCCAACAATGTCTGGATGATTGGACAAGGGCGATGTGATTTATATGTATGATGATATGAGCTTGATAATTAGCCCTAGATGGGAAGGTTAGGGCCAAGATAGGCATTGGTCTAAATTCTTGACTCTTAGAACTTTCTCATAACATATGCATAAATAGTAGGAAAGTGACTCTTCCAATGATCCACTGAGAAGAGGTATGCACATGTGTCAAGAGTGGAACCCCCGCATTTTGCGTGTGCATGTCCTCTACGTGGTGCACCTGAAATCCACTAGTACTTGAGAATTCTAGGTCACTTATTGGTTTGACTTTGATAAGCTATATCATGAGCCTCTGATTATACATTACAGGTTTTGAGTTTGTTGGGTCATACCGATAAGGTAGACTTGGATTCCTTGTCTAGCCCAGTGGAGTACTCGGATTCCTAATTCAACTCCATAAGATCCTATTTTCCCCTGAAAATATTTTTAGACAGTGTTAAAATGATTTATTTTGATAGAAAATGATTAAAATGATTTTTGTGGATTTTTGAGAATTTTTTCATATTTGTTTGAGCAAGGAAACATGTTTTTTCGGAATTATTTTGTTCAAAGATGATTAAGGGGGCCAAATGGCCAATGGGTGTCCACTTGGGGCCATGGGGGCCTTTATATCCGCCCCACATGGTGATGATGTGGGGGTGGTGTCATTCCCCATGGTGACCTTTTTGGTCATTATGTAATTTATTATGATGGGGGCATTTTGTAATATTGGATTTTGTGCAATTTTGGATATTGAGAAAATTAGTTTTGGCACATGTTAGATGTTCAAAGGAAGTGGTTTGTACATGTGTGTGAGCCTTTTTAGAAGGGGCATAAGGTTTGAAACTAGGATTGAAACCCTAATGGTATGCAATAATTGTGCAGTTCACAACTAGTTTGTGTGGCATGATTTGATTAGCTCCACATGCTCTTATATAATAGAGGGAAGTTTCAAAATTGATTTTTGCTGGAATTTTTGTCAAATTACCTAGAGGGTATACCCTCCAACTTGGTTTTTAGTTTTATTAAATGAAAAGAGTATGGGTATTTTAATACAAGGGAAATTGGAGTGAATTATGGTTATTAAAAAAAGGAGGATAAATGTGTTTAAATCCATACCACACTTCAAGATGGCATCATGGTGGATGGTGGGCTAGGATCAAGCCTCTTTTTGTAGCTATGGATATTGAACTACAATGGCCAAGATTAAAGTACATCTAAAGCATCTCTACACTTGATACTATAAATACCCCTTTAATCTCTTATTACAATTCAATTGAAAGTTCCTCTTTCTCCCTCTCAGGGGCACGCCCCTCCTAGTGTTTTTTTATTCTCTCTCTTCCATATTAGAGTTTCAAGAGAGAGAAAAGACCTCATAAATGTGGCATGTCCTCATCCATCCTTTCCTCTCTCTCTCTCTTACATAGTGAGGTACACCCCTCATATCTCTCTTTTTCTCTCTCTACATCCTTGTTTTAGAGAGAGAAACTCCTCCCATGAGTTGCACACCCTATCTTTTGTATCTTCATCTTCTTCATGAAAGAAACAACTTTGTGAGAGAAAGTAAGAGAGATGTGAAGATCTAGTGAGAGAGTCCTCCATTGAAGCTCCATTGGAGCTTGATCTCAAGCCTAGATGAGACCCTAGCTCCATGGATGTTTAATTTCTTGAAGAGGTCATCATCAAGCCTTTTCTTGAAGCCTCTTGATGGCTGTAAATCTACAATTACTGCAAGGTGTGATGATCTAATTTCATTTCGATTCATGAGATTTTGAGCTTAAATAGCCCCTTGAGGTTGATGATTTAATTGCCAATTGATTGATCCAAGTTATGAGAGATTATTTTTAGTGTTTTCTTGAAATTTCATTAGATAATTTTTTCGTGCATATTTGATCTAAATCAGCCAATTGATTCAGTCTCTAATTGATCGATTTGGTAATATTTTGAAAGAAAAATTTAAGTCCTAATATTCATGCTCATGCTATTGAATTTATCACCAAATTGAGATTGATTTGTACCTTCTTTTCTCTCACTTTTTCCTCAATTTTGTATTCAATTTATTAAACCCTTTCTCATTTTAAAATGTGTCATGAAAGTATAGATGATATGATGCTTAAAAGACTTCCTGATGCAGGGAGAAAAAATACTTATAAGAAAAAATAAAACAATGGGTGAGAGATTATACCCTCTCTAAGGGTCTACAAGAGAATCCATCCCCAATGAGAGAATATGCCCATGCCCTCTCTCAGGGTCTGCAAGGGAATCCGCTCCAAAAACTGCAAGAGAATCACCCAAAAGCGATCTTTTCACGATATCAATTTACTCAATTCTCATTCTCGGATCATTCTTTGATCTCTTTACAATGAGGGACTTCCTTCCCTTAAATACAAAATAAAAAATAAAAGCCATAAAAGTCTCTCCCTATTTTTCCACATTTTTTTATTCCAAGCTCCCTATTTTTTCTGTCTTCATCTCGTTATTTTCTCTCTCTCTACGTTTTAAAAGATATGCTTCCAAAAGATAACCCATCTCTATGCCTAACTTATCTTTGTTAAGCTCATGCCATCCCTATTTTTCATAGTTAAATCCATCTTTATCTAAATCTCCTATAAATCTCTAAGTAAATCTCCCAAATCCATCAAAATAGGAGACCTAAATTCTTTGCCCAATATTAAAATCAACCATATCCCCAAAACAAGTTACACACAAAATCTTACTAAAACTCACACCCCACTAAAACTCACACCCCACTTTATCTATGTACACTTCCTAAAAAATCTCAAAATATAATAAAATTAAAATTTTGAATTTTTCCCTAAATTTTATCTACATCATTCTCCCTGGGTTGGAAGAAGCTCGACCTCGAGCTTGAAGTGAATCACCATCTAATAATTGGTGATGTAATGCCACCATGCGCCTCGACACCTTTTCTTCAATTTCTTCATTAAGCCGATTCATCGAATGCTTCGTGCTTATCTTGTAGTAGAACATAGTGATTTCGTGCTCAATTTTGATTTCTCCTTCAGACTCACTTGGTTGGATTTCGAATACTGCATCACACATATCTTCTTCTTCATATTCAATTTTCAAAATTTCTTATTTTTCTTTACAATTGATATTCAAAATTTCTTGCATATCGGCGTCGCCTTTTGTATCAAGATTTACCTCCTCATATTTTTCTTCCTCTTGTTTCGATTGTAATTTATGAAAGAAATCTCGTAGACGTTGTTCTACTACTTTGGTACTGCACTCTACAAGGTCTTCTTTGAGTCTCTCACATCTTTGATCCAATCGTTGCAACCACTGATTGATGTCATGAACTTCGTTTCAAACAACTTCCATGATTAGATCACGGATTTCAAGGCTCCCCATATCAGCACGGATCTGGGCATGGATCTTAGGGCTGTGATATCAATTGATGCAGGGAGAAAAAAAATACTTATAAGAAAAAATAAAATAATGGGGGAGAGATTATACCCTATCTCAAGGTTTGCAAGAGAATCCACCCCCAATGAGAGATTATATCTTCTCTTAGGGTCTGCAAGGGAATCCACCCCAAAAACTGCAAGGGAATCCACCCAAAAGTGGTCTTTTCACAAGATCAATTTACTCAATTCTTATTCTCTAATCTCTTTACAATGAGGGACTTCCTTCCCTTAAATACAAAATAACAAATAAAATCCATAAAAGTCTTGCCCTATTTTTCCATTTTTTTATTCCAAGCTCCCTATTTTTTCTCTCTTCATCTCCCTATTTTCTCTCTCTCTCTCTCTCTCTCTATGTCTTAAAGATACGCATCCAAAAGATAACCCACCTCTATCCTTATCTTTTCTCTGTTAAGCTCACGCCATCCCTATTTTTCATATTTAAATCCATCTCTATCTAAATCTCCTATAAATCTGTATGTAAATCTCCCAAATCCGTCAAAATAGGAGACCTAAATCCTTTGCCCAATATTAAAATCAACCATATCCCCAAAACTAGTCACGCACAAAATCCTACTAAAACTCATGCCCCATTTTATCTGGGCACTTCCTAAAAAATCTCAAAAAATAGTAAAATTACAATTTTGAATTGGCCTACGTGATTATGCCATTGGAAGTCCTCCCATGTTACATAGCTAAGACCCCAAGGCCATATAGCAGGTAAAATGAGCTCTATGATCAGCTTCCCATGTTCAAATTCTATGCACACACAATACTTGTATTTGGTGGAGAAAAGAGTTTGAATTTAAAGTGTATGATGTAATTCCAAGGTTATGCGTAATTTGGCAATGTATTTGTATATTGTTGTATTTTTTGAGATCATGTGTACGATCAATTTCTTAATCAATCTACTTGATGTATATTGTGTCATGGACTAAGGCAAGGAGCCAATTAGAGTCTTATTTTATTTTGAAGTGTATTTGAGGCCAAGTTTAGCGACTGGAATTGTATATGATATAAAATTTGATGTAATTGAGTTATGTTGTATTGAAATGAAGCGAAATTTTATGTTGTCAATTGAACTTGGTATCTATAAACCTTCATTTTTTTCCCCAAAAAATGGGCGAAATGGGTTTGGGGGGACATTCGAAACCCCAAAAACCAAATCCGTGTTGTCTAGATAAAGAAAAACTCCCTAAAAACCTCGATTTTGCGATTTATTAAAAGATCGTCAATGTATTTGTTATTTGCTTTTGCCTGTTGACTTTTGATGCATGGCTGAGTAGCCCCTTTGTGACTTTGTGTATGTATTATTTCTAGTGTTCTACAATGACATTTGGGATTTCAAGCAATTTGGTGTCTTACAATCGCTTTGAGGCTTTGTATCTCTAAATTTGTTCTGCAATAATTGATTTTTCTTTATCATGAGGGGGTTTGGGGCTCTAGAATTGCCTTAAAAGTCCTTAGGGCCTAAAACCCTGCCTAAGAACTCCCTAGTCCATATTGTTTTTTTTTTTTGAGGAGAGGGGCGTGGGGGGTCCTTAATCGGCATGCAGTGGCCAAGCCACCAAAACGCCTAGGCGCCGGCCTGCGCTTTTTTCAACACTGAATGAAAGTTATGAAGTAAACCCTCCAATGTTATTTGTAATCTTTTGACCCCCTGAATAATTGTGTAAGGCGTTTGACCCTTTAAATGATGTTCTCCCCAACATAAACCACACTGCCCAAGAATGATCCAGAACACCAGAATATCTTAGTGTGTTGCGTTACAAATGTATAGGCCTACCTGCATAGAGCTGCAAATGAGCATTTTCATTTGTTGTATTTGGTAAAATCTAAATCTGTGAACTGATGGAGTAATCATTACATTGTTGAATATACACGCAAGTTGTTGAAGAGTATTTGTTGTTTGAAGTTGGCAATATAACATGGATTTGTATTCATGGTATATGCCTTAGGTTAGTTGTCCCTTGATTCACCTTTTGATGTGGATTGATTCTATTGGCTAGGCTCATGTGAAGTTTATTGAATGACGCATTTTGATTGGCTCATCCATGAGATATTATCCTAATTGGAATTGTTTTTCCAAATTACTATAAGGGCATGCCCCCCTACCCTTATGATGTTTATTTTCGTAAAGTTTTATGGACAATTATGGTATAATTAAAGGGCATATGAAGAAACTTTCTATGGGACAAGGACAATTTTGTAAAATGGCTAATCTAGGGTTTTGTAGAGTGATAATGGTGTGCAAATCACATCCATTGATATTGATGGCTAGGCATAGATGTGTGGTTAGGATCATAGCCTTCTCATATGCCATAGATAAATAGCATCAAGGGCTAGGATTTACTCACTCACAATGTCACACCCCAACAAGTCTATATAAACCCTTGTCTGCACACTTGTGAGCCATTGTAGAGAGAGAGCAATAAAGAGAGAATTGTCTTCCATGCCCCTCATTTTCCAGCATTCACTTTCTCCCTTGAGCCTCTTCCCTTCTCCTTTGGTGAAGCTCCTTGATCATGGTGATGGTATATACAAAATCTCAAGGTGTCTAGTCCATATCTTCGTAGGTAACATCTCTACCATCTTCTTTCCATTTTTTAGCCTTTCCATTTTTGTTGATGTGCTGTAATTCTTTCATTACAGCAACATTTTTACCTCATTACCTTGAGTTTCATTGATCTTTTATTACTCTTTTGAACTTTTGAACTATGCATGTATACTGCATTTTGTAGTCTTTGAATTCCCACACTAGACACCATTTTCTTCAAGATTTGAGCACCTAATTTTCTTTGGGATTTTGCGCATACTTTTCATGAAACTCAATGACCATTTAGTGTCCTTTTGAGACTCATTTATTGGAGTGTGGACTTGGACAAAAGTGTTTGATAAATTGCCACACTATACATCATTATTTGGTCATAATCTTATGATCTATGTGAGCTGTATTAATTTAGCTTCACCAAACTATTTTGTGAATTAAAAGTTTCCCTCTCTCTTTCTCTCTCTCTCTCTCTCTCTCTCTCTCTCTCTCTCTCTCTCTCTCTCTTTTTGATCATGATCAAGTGGTAGATCAGTGACCATTAGCTTCCCATTTGTGTGAGTGAGAAAACCCTTTTGATTAGAGTCATCCGTGCTATCATTATGAGACAAAATTAAGTCCCCTAAAGGTCTTCCTATGTGACCCAGGCACAAAGGGTTCGATCATTGATTCCCATTGGTTGATCGTAATTTTATTTGCTGTAACTTAGAGTTATTTAATACGTTGAGCTATGAGGAATTGAGCATATCATATTTGGAACATGTTTATCTTTATGTCTTTCAGCCTATTCCTTAATGCCATGTTAAATCCTTGGCCATAGACTATGCAAATTGAATTCGAATATTGGCTACCATGATCAAGTCAATTAGGCATATGTAAGTTTGTGATTTGATGGAGAAGGACATTGGTCTTGAAGTGTTTGATATAATTCAAAAGTGATGAGAAATTTGAGAATGTAACATGTATAGTGTTGTAAACATGAGTAATTGAGTATAGTCTTCTATTTATTCAATCTTCTTATTGCATCTTAAATTTGGGCTTTAACAAGGGACCAATTAAGGTTGTATTTTGATTTTAAAATGAGTGTAAATCCAGGTTTGGCGAATGGAACTTATGTACTATTGTCAATTTGTATGAAAATTTTATGTATTTGGAGCTTCGTTGTTTTATAAAGATGATTTTTTTAAAACATGTCACTTGTACTTGGCTTAACACACTAACAAAAAGTATAGTTTAGTCGCCAAGGAGGTTGTGAAGTGCCTTTTTCCCATGGTACAATGTTTCGAAAGTCAGCCTCTGTGTAAGTGTTTCCCACTACTCAGATTCTCTTGAGAGCTTCGACAAGCTCATTTTCGTTGGCCTGATTGGAAACTCCAAAACCGATGCGTATGGAGGAGTAAAGATAACGTAAAGATAAAGGTGACACCATACATTGTAAAAATAATATAATGGAATCCGTGGATAATGTTCTTTGAAATCATGGCCCAACAATGAAGAATATCAACATTATCACATCAGTTCTGACTCCAAGCAAATTGGGAAGTACATTGTCCTTGCTATGGCTCGAGTCTATGCATTCTCTTAAAAGATCCAACACACTCTGTTAGGGACTGTGTAAGAATGATGAATGACATTTTCAGAAGCAACCCTGATATCACCAGGGAATACATGCAGAACTTTGTTAAAAGCTCTTGTGACTAGAAGCTAGGAATTGTGATGGGTTCTGATGAACCTCTCCATCCTTTTTCAGGAAATGCACTACTATGGTACTTTCTGGTTTGTCTTCAATGATTAAGTTTATGGTTGCTGTGAACCAAGATATGTTTCTTCCCCGTGTACTTCTCTCAGCATATTGTAGAAGCACGGTATTCAACATGCTGTATGTGATAGTCATAGGGCCGGCAATAGGCCGGGCCAGGGTTGGCCAGGGCCTATTCCAGCATCATAGAGCCTGGGCTTGGGCCTGCCTATAGGCAGTTTTCTGCCAGGTCCGGCCAGGCCAGATAAGAATCTAGTACTGGCACATTGGCCACATATAAGGACCTGGGTCCTATTTAATCTTGTCAAGACAGGCCACTCAGCCCGTTGTCAGCCTAGGTCATACTCAAACTACTATTATAGAGTAAAATATATGCATGGTACCAACGGGCTTCTTAGTTGTGGAATGCTACAATGGCTTATTTGTTACTAGTCAAAAAAATCATGTCATGTTCTATGATGCTTATTGCAACCATGGAAAATGAAACCATGAAATAAAGACCATTCCGTTCGTTTTGTGAAAAATGGAGTAGACCAAGTCTGTACTTGTGCTAATGATGAGAACCATGAATGTATTGAATTTTCCAATGCCACACAGCCTTGAATAATTACTAGTCATGCTTGTGTGAATTTAGTATACATTACATAAATGAGCGGAATGTGGATGTTTGTCATGCAAAAAGTAGAAAGCTTCTCTCCCTCTGTTGGTGCTGATTTTGATCACTTTCATCAGATTCTGGATAAATCTGGCAAAGGATTTAAGATATTCTGTCAACTGACAACAAAATAATGAGAGAAACTGAAGAAACATTGAGGTCGTTGTGTTAGTAAGCAGTTAACGTGTTTTATGCGTCTTAAAGGTATAAGAAAACATTAAATGTATTAGAAAACGTTATTAGCAAAATGACAATGGAGTCATAAATGAGGTAGCCAAGCATCACATGTGATTAATGGCTCCAATTTTCAAACATTTTAAATGCAATGTTCACATTGTCATGGTGCAACAAGTTACAAGCCCCCAATTTCCAGTGAGATCTCTTTCGCTGAACAGGCACCAAGACTCTCAAAAGGCTGGATTCCCTTGGGTACGACATCTACATCCACCTTCGGTCGTGTCAATCTATTGTTGCTGATAATATTTATTTGGAGAAGATAAGACGCACATACGTTAGGTGGGTGACCCGATCTTGTTTTGATGGAAGGTTCAGCTTTTTATCTTGTACTTTAATTGGTGGCTGGTATCATGGAAATGCAAGAAACAAGTGGTATCAAGATCTCTCAATTGCACTGGCGCAAGAATCACTAAAACGTTTTTCAGAAGTTTTTAGTGCTCAATTTCTTGAACCTGTATAGTTTTCTTTATGGTGATTGGGATAATAGGGAATTAACCTTTAATGTTTTTTGTCTATATATATTTTTGAGTTTAAGTTGAGGAATTCGTCCAAGTCCCACTTGGCTTGAGCGACTGCTTAATACTAAAGGCAGTATACATCCCAGGGTTGAAAAATTTGAGTCCTATCAAGGATTTGCTGAGATTTTCATAGGTCTAACCTGATTCTTTTCCATGTCAAAAGAAAGAGTGAAATCTGAAGAACATATTAGCCTGGGCAGATAGTCAACTCCAGGCTTGGCAAGTCAACACAGCTCAAGATCAAGCTGAGTCCCAGAACAATCCAAGAATACCTTTGTAGTTTTAATGAAAAAACATATTGAACCACACCTTCACTTTGTGGGATGATGTGACAACATTAATAGCAATGATGCTACATGTTCTTTGTTAAGAATTACTTGTCTGTGTAATCATCAATGTGTAAGAAAAAGAATAATCACAGATATTTACTTGGGAGTTGAGAATTATTATCAGCATTTCATGAGCTTCAAGAAGAGTGGTGATATATTTAGCCTATATAAATTATTACGTGCCTATTCTTCAATCTTCTGTAATCAGAAGGGCATAGTCATCTTTTTGCAGGTACTTTAGTGGATATGGCTGACTCCACATTGGATCTAATTGTTGGTCAATACTCGATAGTAATTGTTTATATAAACCTTCTTTTCAAGTATGTTTAAAATTCTTGAAAGTTAACTTCATAATTGTTTGTTATTGAAGGAACGGGTAAATAATTGTTGTGACAAATTCATAGTTAGTTTTCCTCATCCCTGATGCCATTTGTTTCCTTCATTTCATAATTCATATACACTTTAGTTTGCCACCATCCATTTCTGTCTCTGTAATAACGTATGTTTCCTGGGTTTCAGGTCATGCCTCCATTATGGTGTAGATTGGACAGGCTCTGGTTTGGACATCCTGGCATATTGCCAGGAACAATGACAAGAACACCATTTGTTTGCCCCATGGACCATGTATTGGAGGTATTACTTTCCAAGGAGCTGGTCAATGGTGATCTGAAATCAACATTCATGTGATTCTCATGACACTTATTTTCACTTCACTGCTCACCTTTGAGTTATGAAATGAAAATTGGTAACCTAAGACAGCTACTCAACTATGCATGCTTCGCATGCCTAGACAATGGAAAACTGAAAATGTTGTCCTTTGTTTAGGATGGGTATTTTTCATCTCTCATTCCTCTTGTGCTTTAGAACCATCTTCAGGATTTTAAACTGTGTTTCTTTAAGATATCTAGTTATGTATTCAAAGTTATTATTTTTTTCTGGATTATATTAGCCCCATCCTTGTAATAAACTACAAGCACTAGAAACTTTGCTTGATTTTACAATCCTTTCCGGATGCATCTTGCTGTATCATGTCTTTCCTTGTTTCTCTGCATTAATTGTTCTTCTGATAAATGCATGCTAAATTTGTCAGAAGAGGTAATAGAAAGTAAGGGTCCCCAAAGGAAACAGAGATTACTCAGTCCATTTAAGCAGAAAGTCATATAGTTACTCTTCTTTGCCGAGTACTGGTGGTATCAATTTCTAATGCTCAAAAGGGTCTACCAACTCATGATCTAAACATCCCGTCTCTATGCAGGTTAATGTAATGTTACATGGACTACCAGAAGATGAATTTGGTCCGGTGATTGATTTCAGAGAGTACTCTTTCCTCGACAATCCCTTATTGCCCAAACAGGTACGAACCTAGACCCACCTGTATGCTAAATTAATGGAAACACATCGTTGGCTTGTAATCTGTGAGACAGAGAGAGAGAGAGAGAGAGAGAGAGG
>NW_006494910.1:7601006-7635813 GCF_000471905.2 Amborella trichopoda | reverse complement strand
TATATATATATATATATATATATATATATATATATATACACTTTACGTGTGTTATGCCTAGAACAGAGAGAGAGAGAGAGAGAGATATTGAGTGGTTTATAGGGCTATGACCCTTTCGTGTTATTACATAGTCACTGCAAATTTTGAATATGCGTCGAACACTAATTCAGTAAATCATACAACAAATAAGATATGAGTAACTTTTAGAGTTATAATCTATTTCCTATTACAATATACCATTACAACTTTTGAACATATGCTGATTGTATGCGACAAATATGACGTGGCTTGAGGCCTATTGTATTTTGCCAGGTATTTACATGAATATAAATATAATTCTCAAAATAGTGATTTTCTACATGAAGGCAATCTTTGTACATTTTTTTACCATAGATCAAAACATTATTATCACAGATAAATATTGCACTGCATAACAATGAACATATATTATTTGATTTCATGAAAGTGCAACATGCTTGATGAAAAAAAAAAAACATAGCATGCATTCATGGGGAAATTTCCATTGATGTATAAAAATATTACGACATAAAAATGAACATATGTTATTGGATTTCATGGAAACACAACATGCATGATAACAACAAAAAAAAAAAAGAAAAAAATTAGTATGCATGCATGAGCCCAATTCCATTGATTTTTGGTGGCTTTATGGGTGCATGCATGGACCATTATAAATTAAGTAATTGGTCAGTAATTTTATCAACAATTTTATTAAATATTATGGAAAACAATGAAAAAAAAACAAAAAAATTATTTTATTATATTATTATTGCCTCATACCTTTAGAGAGCAAAGAAATTATCAATTTTGGTTCATGTGTTCGAGAAGCTATTCAAGGATATTAAACAAAATTTAAAAAATATAAAAAAAAAAACCCAAAAAAAAAAGAAATCTATTTATAATGTGTTTTTTTATTTTTTTTGTCATTTTGGCAAAGATTGAAAAATATTTTGGCTGAATTTGGGTATATTTAAAAAATATTTAAAAAATCCCAAAAATAAAAAATCTAGTTGTAATTTTTTTCTTTTTTTCATCATTTTGGCAAAGATTAAAAAATATTTTGGCCAGAAGTACTTATTTTTATATTTTTGTAAACATCCCATGCAACAAAAGTATAATAGAGAATCACACTAAAACTAATGCATCGTGTGATATGGAGAAAACACTAATAACTAAATTTCTACATATTAATACCATGGAAAAAACATATGACACGAACCCGAGCAAGAGTAAGCAAGACCTATGCAACAAAGATAGAGAAAAGACAACAAACGATAGGTAGGAGCCAAAATAGTTTATATGAGCAAATGGCTTAAGCATGCCCCCTTTAGGGTTTTCTAGCTTCTATAATACCAGAACCCTAACAAATGAGAGAGAGAAATAGAGAGAGAGAGAGAGAGAAAGAAAGAGAGAGAGACAGTGGGCCGTGCATGCATTGAGAGGGGTTATCATAGTCTTGGATGGGAAAGCCCCTTGGCGCGTGTGTACATCTTAGTGATGCACACCTAAAAAAAATATGAAAAAATAATTTGAAAAATATAAATTGGCCAAAATGTCCCTGTAAATTTTCAAGTAATTTGGATTTGTAAAAATTTCAAGTAATTTGGATTTGTAAAAAAAAAATAAAAAATTGAAACACTACCTGACAACTGTGACCGTGCGATGAAGTTTTGATGGTGATGAGGGTAAGCGAAATCATTATTCATTTTCATATATAGGCGTTGGGAAAAGTTTTCTATATATATATATATATATATATAATTTTATTTTTTATTTTTTATTTTTTATTTTTTTATTTTTTGACAGAAATCAGAGATTATATTAAAGATCTAAACAGAGATTACGGAGTTAGAGATCAAATTCTCAGATAAAAACGTACCCCCTTTTGCAAGAAAATCTGCCAGCCCATTAGCTTCCCTATAAACATGCACAAAGGAGAACACAAAGGAACTAGCAATGTCCCAAATTTGTAGCAACACCGATCTCAACTCCCAAGGAGACTTCTGCTTCTTGTTGCACCAGTTGATGACGTTTAGAGAATCCCCTTCAATGATACAATAATGACCCAGATTCCTAGCCACAAAAAAATTTAAATCATGAAGAAGTGCATAAAGCTCTGCGTAATTAGCAGTTCTTTCACCAAGAAGACCAGCATAAGTAAAGATCATACTACCATTCCAGTCTCTAACCACACCTCCAAAGCCTGCCAACCCAGGGTTCCCTACTGAACTGCCATCAAAGTTGAGCTTATAAACCCTCTTCAAAGGCGCAACCCATCTTCCTTTAGGCCTGTATTTAATGAAACCCATCTGAAAAAGATTTGGCAGATTTCTCCTCACATCCACTTCTAAAATGTCATGTCATCCTTTTGTCACAGAAAGATAAAGCCAAATTGAATGCAAAATCTTGTCCATAATTTTCTCAAAAGGCTGACTTATCCCATCAAAAGTTATTCTATTCCGCTCCTTCCACACCTCCCACAAGATCACGCCTCTTGTGATTTGTCATATTAACAAACCTAACTAAGGTAAAAAGGGAAGTGACAAATTTGAAACTAGACCCTCAACCTTTAAGGGCAAAACCATTGCAACCCCAAGCTGACAAAAAAACCAACTCCATATTCTAGAAGTGAATGGACAGTAGAGAAATAAATAAGCACTTGTTTCACCATCCTCCTCCTTACACAACAGATAGACATTTGGCAAGGTCTTTCCCCTCTTAATGAGATTATCAATTGTCAAAACCTTGTTTTGAACTGCCAGCCATAGAAAAACTCGAACTTTAAGAGATAAAGGCTAGTTCCAAACCACAGCAACTTCAAGCATGGTCCACCTCCATCATCATGAAACAATAATTGGTACATCGACTTAACCGAATAGTCTTCATCTTTGTCAATATCCCACACTACCTCATCAGCAGCATTGTGAGAAATGTAAACTTCAGTAAGTAGCATCAATAAGTCAAAGCATTCAGCAAAGAGAGAGTATGAAATCCTATTGTATGGAAGATTAATTTTCGATACAATTGGTTTTCCTTGCGTTCAAAATATTCAGAGACGAGGGCATTGGGATTGGCCATCCTCTGAAATAAAATAAGAAATATATATTTCAAAGGTGAAGACCCTAACCATTTGTGATCCCAGAAAGAGATATTGTGTCTATCTCTTAGACACCACCGAATGACCCTGTGAATGAGAAATCTACAAGAATGAATAGATCTCCAACAATAAGACATCTCCTTAGTATTATTCCTCGATCCATCCTACATTCCAAACCTATCCACACCACACTTTGTTGCGATCACTTTGTACCATAAATGGTCTTTGAAATTTAAGCTCCTCCCCCACCACTTACATAGCAACGCCTGAATGACAAGTTTAACTCTCCTTATTCCTAGATCTCCTTCACTCTTGGGTGTGCACACCCTATCTCATCTTAGCAGATGAAATTTCCTAAAATCTATAGAAGAACCCCACAGGAAGTTTCTTATTAAGATTTCAATTTTCCTAGCAACCAACGAGGGGATCTGCAATATGGACATCTGATAAATAGGTAAATTTGACAGGCACACCTTGACAGGGTTATCCTTCCCCCCAAGAAATGGTATTTAAATTTCCATAGATCAACCTTCACTTGAATTCGTTGGATGATTTTGTCCCAAACAGCAATCGGGAGTCGACCATCCAAAATAGGCATCCCCAAATACATGATGGGTAAATTTTCCACTTTACACCCCAACACCTTTGTCATTTCTTAGTTTTATCAAAATTAACCTTAAGGCCTAATGCAACTTCACAACATCTTAAAAAGGTAGCAATATTACTAACCTGGTCAACCTCTGCCTCACAGAACAACAAAGTATCATCTGCATACTGCAAATGGGAAATGCAGGGGCCTCCATTTGGCATTTGAAAACCCTTGAAATGACAACTCCTTTCAATATTTCTCACATGCAAATTGAAACATTATGCATGAATAGTAAATAAGAAAGGAGAAAGAGGGTCACCATGACGAAGACCCTGGGATGCCTTGAAGTGTGATGAGGATAAACATCCAAGGATCTATTTTCTCCACAACTCCCCAAACCCCATATTCTTCATGATTTCGAGCAAAACACTCCACTCCACCCTGTCATAAGCCTTTTCCGTATCCAATTTAATGACTACCCCAGCGCTCTCATTCAGAACTTTAGAATGATACACTCATGTGTCACCATTACACTGTCTAAAATCAATCTATCCTTAATAAAAGCTGACTGGGGACCGAAGATAATAGCTAGTAATACCAGTTTTAAACGTTCCGCTAGAACCTTCGCAATAATTTTATAAAGCCTACTTAAAAGACTAATGGGTCTAATGTCACTAAGAGTAATAATGACTGCCTTTTTAAGAATCAGTGCGATATAGGTGGAGTTAACCCCTCTGAAAAGTTTACCTCTCCTAAGAAACCCCCTGGTCATTTCCAGTAGTTCACCACAAATCAAATTCCAAAACTTATGAAAGAAGATTAAAGATAAGCCATCGGGACCAGGTGCCTTATCTCCTGACAATGCAAAAACCGCACTTTTTAATTCCTCTATAGAAACATATCTTTCCAAGAAAGAACTTGAATATGACGGTAGAACCTTAAACTCCACCCTAGTTAAACGAGGGATATACTTTACCTCAAAAATGAAAGCATTTTCAAAATGATTAACAATGGCATTAGATATTCCAAGACAATCCTCAACATTGACTCCTTGAATCACCAAATCAGAGATGTCATTCCGACGGTATCTCGTATTTGCTACGGCATAGAAAAACTTTGTATTAAGATCCCCTTCTTTCAACCATTTCACTCTAGACCTTTTGTCTCCAATAAATTTCTTCAGCTCTTTTAAGCTCTTGAAACTCATTTATTTTAGAGCTGCTCTCCAACATCAAATCTTGAGATCAATCTCCTAAATTTTGCATAACTAGGTCACATTTCTCTATACTACATAATACCTCCTCAACTTTCCCCCTAACAGAGTGTCCTTTTTCTTTTTTCATGCTTATATATATCTATATATATATATATCAAGAGAGAGAGAGAGAGTATGAGGGCAGCCCACTAGCTGACAACTACAGTAAACGTCTAGTAGCCCATATTTAATTCGGGCAGATCGAATGGCCACGATTGCATTTTATATTTTAATTTTAATTTTTTTTATACAAAACCAAGTCAATTGAACTTTGGAACGTCTATTTGGAAAAAAAAAAAAAGGTGAATCAAATAAAAAAGGGAAAAGTTGAATAAGGTTGCAACCTTAAAATGTATAATTAAATATGCACATAAAAAATCCAACATAAAAGGTTTGGATTTTGGAAAACCTTCAAAATATATTTTCAACCCATCCTAAGAATTTTTTATATCAAAATTATATTTATGATAAAATTTAAAGGAGCACCTTAATTGAATTGTTTAAGGTTGCAACATTATGCAAACCACACCCAATAAAAATATTAAAAAATTAATTCACAAAAAATAATTGAACCAAAATACCCCTAAAACGTTTTATGGGTATTTTGATCCATTTATTTTTTGCTAGTTATTTTTTAAATATTCTTATTAGATTCTCCTATTCTTTTAAAATAGACACTCCAAATGTGGTAAAAAATAGAGTTTGAAAAATCGGTTAATGACTGGGAGTATTTTCAAAGTTTTCCAAAAAAAAATAGGAAAATGTAAAACAAGTATTCATGGCCAAAATACTTTCCAATCTTTGGCAAAATGATAGAAAATATATAAAAACATATTACAACTAGATTTTCTATTTTTTGAGATTTTTAATAAATTGTTTTGGATTTTTTAAAATATCCCCAAGTTGGACCCCCAACTCGAGACAACTCGGGCTCAACCAGTGCCGGAGCCCGAGTAACTCAGCCAAGTCCAAGCTAACTCAATCGATTTTTTATAAATCTAAAATAGATTAGAAATAATAAAATACAAATTTAGACAAAGAAAATTGAAAATAAAAACCTAAAAGATCGGATAAAAGATAAAGGAAAATGTATGAAAAATAAAATAAGAAATAAACAAAATTAGTTACATAACATAAATTTTATCATACTAATTAAACAATAAAAACTTAACAACTTATAATAGGTTCGGGTTTTCTACTGCCGTACAGCTTGAGAAGTTGAGTTGCTCCGTACTAGAAAAACTGAATAGTGTTTTGGTAGTATTGGATAGACCCTTACTATTGAAAAGGTCAAAAAAATTGTGAGATTTCCTATATGTTCAGTGTTGGAAACGCAGAACAAAAGGGCAATTCTAGAGAGAAAAAAAATAAAAAATAAAAAAAAAGAAGCCCATGAAGGGGTCTCCATATAATATTTGCAAAAATATAACCCAAACCATAATAAACGTGTCGACACCTTGTCCCTCCAAAATTTGATCGGTGACTTCAAAAATCTAATAGACAACAATGTTCCAAAGCTGAAAAAAAAATAGGACAATGTTTCAAAGTTTTCCAAAAAAAAATCGAAAAATGTAAAACAAGTATTCATGGCCAAAATACTTTCCAATCTTTGGCAAAATGATAGAAAATATATAAAAACATATTACAACTAGATTTTCTATTTTTTGAGATTTTTAATAAATTGTTTTGTATTTTGTTAAATATCCCCAAGTTGGACCCCCAACTCGAGACAACTCGGGCTCAACCAGTGCCCGAGCCCGAGTAACTCAGCCAAGTCCAAACTAACTGAATCGATTTTTTATAAATCTAAAATAGATTAGAAATAATAAAATACAAATTTAGACAAAAAAAATTGGAAATAAAAAACCCAAAAGATCGGATTAAAGATAAAGGAAAATGTATGAAAAATAAAATAAGAAATAAACAAAATTAGTTACATAACATAAATTTTATCATACTAATTAAACAATAAAAACTTTAACTACTTCTAATAGGTTCCGGTTTTTTACTGCCGAACAGCTTGAGAAGTTGGGTTGCTCCGTACTAGAAAAACTGATTAGCTTTTGTGTTTTGTTTTGGTAGTATTCGATAGACCCTTGCACTATTGAAAGGTCAAAAAATTTGTGAGAATTCCTATATGTTCAGTGTTGGAAACGCAGGACAAAAGGGCAATTCTCGAGAAAAAAAAATGGCCCATGAAGGGTTCTCCATGAAATATTTGCAAAAATATAACCCAAACCATAATAAACGTGTCAACACCTTGTCCCTACATAATTTGATCGGTGACCTCAAAAATCTAATAGACAACAATGTTCCAAAGCTGAAAAACCTTCAAATTAATCATTTCGAACTCAAAATGTATAAATACAAAGAAAAAAAAAAAGAGTTCCATGTGCTCAAAATAATCCATATTGTCACAAGTTATAGGGACCCGTTTCATTTTCAAGATTTTAAGTCTTATAGATATACTTAATCTGCAACATTTTTAAAATTTTGAATTTTAAAAATAAAATTAAAACATGGATTTTCAAACCATTATAAAAAGTTTATAAAAAGTTTACTGTATCTTTTAGCAAAATGTAGAAGCACGCCCAACATGTATGGTATAAGGTTTATTTGCATAGTATAATATGGGCACCTTATACAACCCCACTGATACAAAAAATAAAAATAAAAACTTCTATTGATGTGAGCAAAAAAAAAAAAGGACATTATCAATTTATCAGAGATGTTTATATCGCATGATCAGCGACAACAATTTTCAGAGATGACCATAAAAGGCGGAAGTCCATGGCGGTTATTAGGAACAGAGCTACCAAACAGACCCTTAGCTTCAACCTTGATATCTCAATACATAAGATTTGGCTGCTCTGCTCGCCTTTCCAAGCACAAGAACACCACAATTCTTATGTCTCCGTCAGAAACCCATCTTAACCATCCAAAATAAGTAATTATAACAAATACATAAATAATTATCAGGCACGTTTCTGATACATCCTTCTGTATACTTTTCCTTTCTCAAATAGAGCATGGATCTCTCTCTCTGTTCTTATACCCATGGGGTTGTCCAGTAGCCATCCTTGCTCATCACAATTTGAATCCGAAGCGATGGCATCCATATGATCAAAGGTATCAGAGAGGGCATCGAATTGTTGCCTCATGTCGAGGGCCACTTCAAGCACATCAGACTGCAAAAACACCTGTTTATCATTAAAGAAGAAAATATTACCATTAGGCAAATGAAGATAAAACCCCAGGCTACAATCATCTCTCATGTCTGTTCAACCACCACCAAATCAATAAAAGGGGCACTTTTCGGGGGAGCACTGATGTCCTAATTAGCTACAACTGGATTCTCATTGTCACTGTGCAATCTACTAAGCAACAAAAACTAAAGATATCAAAACAGCACATAAGAAAAAAGAAAAGGGTTTCAACTTGAGACTAACAACTTATCATGCTCCTCTATTAATTAAGCTCCACAAGTTGTGTAGGTTCCCTAGCACGCAGACTCACAATGTTTATCGATGTTCACAGTAATACTGACTTCAGTCACAAGAAATTCTTCAGATCTAATAAAGAAATGGAGATTTTCCTTCCAATGTCATTTTTAAAATTTTCTCTTATGAGAAAGTTGATTTTTTGCATTAATAGTAAAGAAATTTACATGGCTGCATATAGTAGTATCTGTTCCAAATGGACGGGGCAAAATAGAATGATTTTGTACAAACAATAAAGCAAAACTATCCTGCTTGGACTAGGGCTCTTAACTAAGAAATAATTATTGGCAGCCTTGTCACTCGCTACAGCATCGGCAACCGCATTTGCTTCGCGCCATAAGTGCTTGAAGTAGACTTGCATAGTGCTACAATCTCAAAAGTTTGGTCAAAAGGGTGTTCTAGATACTAAGGACGGGTTTCCTCCCTTGAGGCCCATCTAGTAACATCCATTGAATCCCCTTCCACCTCAAGGGAGGGGGCCTATCTGCAGTCAAACAATTTCAGGCCATCCAATTCCAACAATGCCTCGGCTTTTGTGGAATTCATTGTGCCAATGGAGCCTCAATAGACGAGTAATAAATCAAGCTGAATTGGTTCAAAAAATATGCCCCCAATGCCTGCTGGGCCTGGATTAATAAAGGAGCATCATGAAAGTTGACTTTGATGACTCCAGGTAGCAGTGTGGCCCCAAGTTGGACCTAGAAATAATCATCATCCTCATCCTTAGATCAATGCCTCAGATTTTTACAAAATATGCAGAGGCCAAAATAAGAACCCCTCTCGGGTTCAGACCCAAAAAGTAACAGTGGATTTGATCTTTTCTTTTAATGCACGCATGTGAATTTCCTTACTCTCAAAGATCTGCATGTTGCACTCTAGACATATTGACCAAATAGAAGCCAAAACAGAGGCTCGTCAAAGGAAAAGATCTCCAGCGGGAAATTGTGGAGAGAAGTAGGCCGAGAATAGCTGTTGTACATTTTCAGGAAAAACCCACCCAAGTTCAAAAAGGCAAAGAATAAAGGCCTACATCAGCGCCACAACTGTCGGTGGATAAACAAGCAATCGGGTAATGGAATCCCTCTCCTTTGAATCTGGTCTATGGTCAAAGCTTTCTTAGAGATAACCAACCAATTGAATGCCTGTAACTTAGGTGGGACAGGTAAACCAGGCTTTGTTTGCTGTGACAAGCATAATGTTGGTGGGTTCACAGTATTTTACACATATAGAACTAAGAGAATGCCTGGGGAAGTTGGGGCCCAAATCAATTTATAACTACCCATGCACAAGATTATTTGAATCTTACAAAAGAGAAGATCCAGCAGAATGGCAACGGCGGAATTTCCGAATTGCAATGGTTTATCCTCAAACTTGATGTCGATACCGGTTGGCTCCTCCCACATAAGACTGGCCAATCAATGCATTTTAGCCTGTAGCTACAGTGAATAAGGTAGGGAAAAGGCTTTCTAAAGTGGCGTACCAAACCGTTCAATAGATTCAATATCGCCACATCCTACTGCACTCCCCATTTTACACCATGAATTGAAGTTCTATTGATAAAGTCACGGTGGATGGTGCTATTCCCTTCCAAGCACCGGAGGCACGAGAATTTGCAAAGCTCTTAGGAAGTGAGTCCAACGCATCTAGCTGATACTTTTCTTGGATTACATGCTGCCACATGTGACATCTTTTTGCTAAGCACCACCATTTACTAAGAACAGCAGTATTGCAGTAAATGAGTGCCCTAACTCCTACCAGCCAGTCTGCTAGGTTTACACACCAATTCCCAAACTTGACAAATAAAATTTATGTGAACCCCCCCCCCACCCCAAAAATATCTCACTTCCTCCCACCCAACCCCCAACCTGACCATAGGAAAATCTCCCATCAGGTGCTCTAACCTATCCGCAGTGGCCACTGGCATTCTGAAGACAGACATTTTACACACCACAATAATGATTAGGGTAGCTTTTATAAGCATAATTCTGCATCTTCGCAACATGAATCTAGCTTTCCATGTCGCCAATGTCCTCCTGAAATTTTTGACTACCCCATCCCATTATGCCTTTCAAGGTTTTCCTCGGCACAGGGGAAGGACAAGATACTTGTTGAGTAGAAGACACAGCCCAACATTCCAAGCTCTCGGTCAATAGTTGTTCGATATTCTGGTTAATACAAACCCATCGCCTACTAGAGGAAAGAAATCCTTGGAGAAGGTTTTGACTGTAGAGGTCTAAAACAGACTTGCCCAAAAATTCTCCTGCCATAGTAAACAGAAAACGGAAGAGTGGAACAGAGACCCCTCGACAGAGGGAGGAAGCCATGGGGACAGCCATTTATTAGTATCAAGAAGGGCAGGGATATGATGCAACCGAAAATCCAAGTTTTCCATTTTTGCCAAAACCCATACTCTCTAAGACCCAGTCCAGTATATCCCACTCTACATGGTTATACACTTCTACCAATCCAACTTAAGACCACCGCAAGAGATTTAAATTAGTTCCTGGCAAAGATGCATTTGTGTGGCAAGGTACCACCCAAAATTTGGTGATCCATCACAAAAGCACCTTGAATAGGGGACACAGCATAACTCAACACTTGTTGCATTGAAGGCTTACACTTTGGACAGAATCTCGTACGAGCTGTTTAGGAGGCTCAATCCCTAGAGTTCGTCAGCCCCTTCAATTTTAGGAACCAGGACAGTGAATGTGGAGCTGATCCTCGGAGGATGAACCTCCTATTGTAGAACACTAAAAAGAGCCAGAACATGTGGAGCTCGAGTATCCTAGAACTGGTGGAACAAGGCCACTGTGAATCCATCCTGTTGAGGTGCCTTGTCATGGCCTAGGTCAGAGACCGCCTTACAGATCTCCATTCACTAACCTGACCTCCCATTTTCAATCATCGAAAAATAGCCACCCACAAACACAAGCATAATACCATGTACAAAAAATTGACTTCAACTCGGGAATCTCTCTGAGTAACTTGAATCATACGATGAACGAGTTTTCTAAATGAAAAACACAGGTGTGCCTGAGTTTTCAGTTATATATAATTTTCAGTATAATGTAATAGTATCTATAAATGGCATTTCTAATCTGCTAGCAATTGATGATAGAGTCAGCTACCGACTTGGAGCTTTTGAACACTGCATAATACATAGAGATATAGATATATACGAGCATATGTGTACAATCCATGCAAATTTTTATGCGCGCACACGCATGCAAATATATGTATGCTGGTGTATATCTGTATGGGTACATGTTATACCATACATACTCTTGTTGACAAATGTTGATCTTTGTATTTCTGGGGGGATGATAAACATGGATTAATCTCATTAAACCAGCAATATGACCATTATCCCCAACATTGTTTACTAAAGCTATAATATCACCACCCTGTGAAAGAGAACCAAAATAATTTCAAAAAATAAAAGGAGAAGAAAGATAGACATACATGTCCACCAGGGCTCAAATGCTTCGAAATGGAATCAACCAACTCCTTCTGTACTATTCTTCTTTTGTGATGCCTTTTCTTGAAGTGAGGATCTGGACACTGCTAACAGAAATATGTATCAGATCCTTTAATTGTCCAAAAGTCATACACAACAACATACTCCATGACGTTTATTTCAGAGTCTGTAATCAAGTAAATTAATACAGCAATGAGGAAATAATGCCCTTACTAATATAGACACACACATCAGAGGTCCTGGATAAGCTGCCACAAGCTGATCAAAAGAAACTGCGGCATTTGCAAACATGAAATATCTGAGTCCAAAGTTCAACAAAGAAGATTTTTAGAATTGATTTTAGTGAGGAGTTTGTTCAATGAATAAAGAGATAAATCTTGGACATCGTTAAAGAACAAAGCTGAAAATTGAATCCTTACATGTTTTTCAGTGCCAACTCTTTCACCCAGAACTGCGCTCGCTGAACCAACTGATTCAAAGCATCCAACAATAACAATTACTGTCTGAAGTCAAGCAAACCAAAAAGAAGAAAATGAACAAAAATATCATTTCTAAATAATGCTTAAGGGTGTTGTTATTCATCAAGGAAAATTAAAATTAATAAGATTGAATGTTCAAAAATAAACTGAAAAAGTTATCCTACCTTATTTCTAATTTCCAACCCCAGATGATTTTTAGCATTTGGGAATCTTTTCGCGAGCCAAATTAGAAACCTGCCACTACCTGAAAATTTGGTGCAGAGGTTAACTGTCAAACTAAAAAGGATGCCCTCTTCAATACGAATTGCCTCTTATCAATAAATAAAAGAGGGTGCCTTGACGAAGACACCTACCACTACCAATGTCCACCATGAGGGGTAATGTTGGGTCTTCGAAAAACTCATTCCAACTGGGTATTTTCACAGATTTCTGTTAGACACGACTATTATTAATAAAGTTAAAATTAAGAATCTAAATATGAAAGATAAATGCACAAAAGTTGCAATCAGATTGACACAAAATCATTTAAAGCTTTTTAAGACTCAAAAAGAGCTCAATTACATACCCTGAAAAATGAGCTAAGGGGGTTCACATGCTGCCTAATACGAACATGACCAACCTGCAAATAACAATAAAAATAACAATAATTAAGACAGAAATGGGGGATCAAATAAAAGTTAAAAGAACCCACCCATTCAATTAATTTATGGGAGAGTGGGAAATAAAATTAAATTTAAAGAATGTTAAAAATCACTAGGATAAATCTATGACGAACAACCGAGAATGGACCTCTCCAACCATGCTCTTGAGGTTGAGGTCCCCATACTCCAATTCTACAAGGTCGGGGCTTCTAAGAACACCAGAATGAGATAAATTTCTGATACTAAATATGAAAAAAGAAGGTTTTTTATGCAAGTATCTCAAAATAGTAGGATTAATGAGAGTGGCAGAAGGCAAGGAAAAACCCCTAGGAGCGAAGTGACAGAGGGCAGTGCCGCTCTTCATTTTCAGCCAACGGCTTCTTTCTTACCCATTTACGAACACACTTTGGAGGTATAAAATGTGAATAATAACAACCCAGACGCCTCAGCTTCTATTGAAATGACGAACTAACAGAACCGAAATTCAAATAACCCCTTGTTCGATAGAAAGCGTGCACACACCCTACTAGACAAAAGAAAAATATTTCAAACCCTTTACTTACCGTTTTCATTATCCAAATCACCATATTTATATTTATTTTTTGGGTAAGGTTTGTATAGAGCCTAGGCTCTAAACAAGAAAATTAGAGAAGTATCAAGAAATATAGTTTTAATACTGAAAATCTTTGTGATAGCCTTAAAATATATTTTTATATTTATTTATAAAGTTTAAAGCTTCAAAAATCATGTAGATCGGCATATCTATGAAACCTTGAAAATTGACCGTCCAAAAATGTGTTACAAAATACACTCTTTCCAAAACTTGAAATCCATTTTTTTCTCGTGTCAACGCATCTTGATGTCGAGATGATCAATTTGAAGATATTTGGGTAACAAAACAACCCCTTCTAGTGAAATTTTTAGGTAGGCTCAAATATGATTGTTTAGAGCCTCGGCTCTATAAAAACTTTTCCCTTTATTTTTTGGGTGCAGTTTGTATAGAATCTAAACAATGAAATTGGAGCCCACCTTCAAATAGTATCTAGAAATATGGTTTTAATACTGGAAATATTTGTAATAACCTTAAAATATATTTTAACTTTTAATTATAAAATTTAAACTTCAAAAATAGTGTAGATCGAGCAGATCTATGAAATCTTGAATAACTAAAATATTGATGGTCCAAGTATGCATCACAATATGTACTATTTCCAAAACTTGAAATCCATTTTTTTTAGAAGTCCATGCATCTTGATGTTGAGATGATCAATTTGAGGATATTTGGGCATCAAAACAACCTCTTCTAGTGAAATTTTTCAGGTAGGCTCTAATTTGATTGTTTAGAGCCTAGGCTCTATATAAACACCATATAAATAGAATTGGAATGCCTATTTTTCTTTTTCTATTTTTACAAGTGCACGTAACTTTATTATTCAATAAACAACACCACGGTTATAAAGATAAAGTAGAAATGAAAATACAATAAGCCTGAGCCCTTCTTGTGCAAGAAAATCACCTCTCTCATTAGCCTCCCTCTAAACGTGGTTGCAAGCAACCACCTGATTCTGACATAAATCCATCACTTGGCCCTCTTTTAACCTTCTTGTATGGTCGTCGAGATGAGAGGGACAGAGAGATATGGGGATTCAATGGAGGTTGAGATTGGAAGAAAAAGTGAAGAGAGATATGATGGGCGAGGAAGAGAAAAAAAGAGGGAGAGTTTATGTAGAGTTTAGTTGATGGACTCATTAAAAAAATAAAAGGATAAATATTGTAATTGGAACAATAAAAAACTTGCAGAGGGAGATTCAATGTACTTTCCTTTCAACTTGGTTGGGGTCCATAGACCTAGCATGAACCTATAATTACAAAGATGATGGTATATATATTTTTCCTTTTATCTTTTATTATGTATTGTGTACATGCAGTGTATCAGCCCTCAACTTGGTGCTTGCATTTTGGTTGAGGGCTAGCTCTATAACCTCCCTTCACTCAGTTAGTAACCAAGGAAAAAGCTATTCTAGTCCATCCAAACTTGTGCTACTTGGCAGTATGGACCTACACCCCTTGGCGCTCCAGTTTTTTGTACCGATAAACCATTATGACGGGCTACTCAAGCCTTGGATCAACAAAAGAATCACACTAGACAAGGCTGGTTTGTAACATATGGTGAGGATGGGTTTAAACCTCACGGCAATGTGGGCTAGATATTGGCTTGTTGCACCTGAGCTGGGTAGGCTCCAAGTTTGAATTCAAAACGAGGCAGCTTGATGGACAGTGGGTCTATGACACGAGCTTAATTGCCATGAGGTGTGAGCAAGAATGTGCAGATGGTAATGATAACTTACTCAAGCGGAGCTGCATATAATTGGGGTCGATACAAACCCTTAGCCTAGACCTTTTGTGGGCATTTATGGCAGTATACATATAATTTTATAGCTTGAATAAAATGGGGTCTCGACCTTGATACACGCATCCCTTATTGTGGGTGTGTTTAATGTGTATTCTTATGAGGTGTGCAATAAGTCGGTTCAAGGCTACACAGTTAACTAAGTAAAAATTACCCCCATGATAGTTAGTATCAAAGCCTTGATTCATCAAATTTCTAGGGCATGGCTCCATGATGATTCACTAATTGGAAGGATCGGCTCTAGTAACTAGACCAATTTATTGCATGAGATACTACTCAGAGGAGCATTCTGGGTTAACCAATTGACATTATAATGGCTACAAGACATTAGGAGTGTGTTAGTACTTGGGAAACCCAGCTAGGAGCTTTAGAAACTAACATTTGCATTTTCCAACATGTTTAAGAAAAATCTCATAGACTCAAAATAATGAACTTAGCGTAGTAAAGAGAACGTTCAATAACTCTATTAATGTGCTTGAGCAACAATAAGTTACACTACCTAACTAATGCCATTCAGGGGGACTAAGAGCACTAAGGAGCTAGAAAACTTCCTTTAAGATATGGAATAGTACTTTAGAGCTACTCATACTAAGGAAGAGTCAAATACAATAACCAGTGAAGAGAGAAGTATTTCTCTTGTATTCATTTGAGGAAAAACCCATATATTTATACAAGTGTTTGAGCATGTATGTACGCATTGTGGCTATCAAAATAAGAATTGGTTACAGCTATGTGTTACAACTTTTTTTATCCTATACAACAAACTAATCTCATTTAAACTATAAAGAGTTTTATCTTATCCTACTCTATAAAGAGATATACATTATCAATACATATTTTCTAACATTCCCCCTTAAACTAATTGGAGCGTAACAACATCAGTTTGTTCAACAAATAATCATGGCGCCTTTTAGTCAATGTGTTAGTGAAAAAATCAACAATCTGATCTTTGAAAGGAATATGGGGTAGTGATATATCTCCTCGTTCAAACTTTTCTCGTACAAAATGGCAATCTACCTTAATATACTTTGTTCATGTATGAAAAACTGGGTTGCTGACAATCTTCACTGTACTTTCATTGTCACAAAATAAAGGAGTGGGGGAAACTTTAGTGACTCCAAGATCGGCCAGAAGTTGCCTCAACCAGAAATTTTGCCACATGTAGAAGACATATCCCGATATTCTGACTCTATAGAAGACGTTGACACTGTAGGTTGTTTCTTGGATTTCCAAGAGATTAGAGAAGTATCAAGAAAGACACAATAGCCCACAGTGGTACGATGCGTGTCGAGGGCAACCAGCATAATCATCATTTGTATTCGCCTTCAAGACTAAGGACAAAGATCTATCATATGAAAGAGATATGTCGGTTGTGGTGGATTGAAGATAACAGATAATGTGATGAACAACAGCAAGATGAAGTCTCCTCGGATCATAAACAAACTAACTAACAAACTAAACAACATGAGTTATATCTATTCATGTCACATTAAGATAGACTAAGCTACCAACTATTCTCCGATATATAGTCAGATGAGCTATGATGTCGCCTTCAGTCTTTCCATATTTGACATTTATTTCTAATTGTATATTTACTCACTTATCATATGTGAGTCCGACCTTTGCTATCATGTCCTTGGTATATTTTCTTTCACTAATCAAATAGCCTTTGGGTGATCGAGCAATTTCAAGTCCTAGGAAATAGGTAATATAACCCAAGTCCTTTATTTGAAAATAATGTTGGAGAACAATTTACAAAACTTGTATACCTTGGTGATCATCTCTTGTAATTAAGATATCATCAACATAAATCAAGACAAAAACACTCCCCTTAGATGTGGATGAAATGAACAAAGAGTAGTCATTGCTACTTTGATGATAGCCCGCACCCTGAAGCGTACTCTTTAGCTTTGCAAACCAAGCACGAGGTGCCTGTTTTAGACCATAAATGTCCTTTTGTAATTTTTCCATCATATGAGGAGTCGAAGTGGGATACCCAAGCGGCGGTCTCATATAAACAGTTTTAGATAGGTCCCCATGTAGGAAGGCAATCTTGACATCTATCTAGAAGATGTCCTAATTTCATACCACAACAACTGCAATCAAGGTTCGAACGGTAGAGATTGAATATTTTTGTATTTATTTGTTATATATGGAAAGTGTATATTTCATAGGAAGTTACTCATTGTAGTTTATCTTGCTATCAGCAAGATAAATTGCGGTACAAGCTATCTCTGGTTATATTATAGATACATGTTAATAATGGTCAATAAATGAGAGCTTTCCTCTGCCTCTTTGAGTGTTTGACATGGTATCAGAGCAGTCACAAATCAGCTCCGTCCATTTCTTGGGTATGTTTTACCTAAGATTGATTATTCTTTGATTAGTTCCTAGGTCAAAGTTCTTGTTCTTGTGGAGGATTTGAGTTATTTTATTTTATTGTGTTCTTGATCTAGCAAACCAGAGTTCGTTCTTCGCTCAACGCAGTTTCTTTTCTTCTTCTTTTTTTCTGTGAATTAGATATTCCTCCGGACAATCAAGTTCTTTTTCTCATAAATTAGTCTTTATTTTTTAATTACAATAATCTCTCTCTACCATTGTTTCTCGCCCTTCTTTTATTTTTTTATCTCAATTGTCGTTTCTCACTTGCAACTTGTCTAACACAGAGTTCCGTAAATGTCATCATCCTTATGCAAACGTCCTCTGCAATAATATTTGTAAAATGTCAATAAATACTATTCATTACTTTCACATCTTTATACTCATGCAAACATCTTTATCCTAGTGAAAATCCACATCCCACACATCCCCAACTCTTTACATTACATACACATCAAAGCGTTTAACCCATACATGGCTGATTTTGTTCTTTGAAGAAATCAAAATTCTTCTCATGAGTAGATCGACCACTAAAAACCTTAGAATTTCAAAGACCACCAATAACCTTAAAAATCCAAAGACCAAACGAAAAAGCCTTAGCAATTCCCAAACACACCCAGAACCCTTGATTGAGAGACTACACCAACAAAAACCTAGACCCGAAATTTCAATTGGTTTGCAACATTCTCCCCTTTGCAAACTTTACGCCTAACTGTTGCAAATAAAATTTTGTTTCATTCCAAACTTTGCAAATCAAATTCCATCCTCTTGGTCCTTTAATCATGTCCCTTTGTAAATTTATGTTTCTTGGTTTCTTTTTCTTTCATTGAAAGATCTAGTATTCTATTGCTTCTTTCTTCTTTTTTTTGGTTCCTGTGGTTCTTTGATTTGATTCCTGGTTTTTTTTTTTTCTTTGTTGCTTCCTTTGGTTAATTGATTCTCTGTTTAACTTCCTTTGCTCTCTCTTGACTTTGTCTTTACTTCTAAAAAACAAAATCACATCTGAGTTTTAATATCAGATTCAAGTTCTTGATCACGTCTGAGAGTGCTCATACAATTTGGATATGGCTTCTAAAAAAGGAGATGTTTTGGCCATAAAACTTGATGGGAAAAACTATCTTGATTGACAATTTCATTTTCATTTTTTTGTTGAAGGAAAATGTTTGTGGGGATTTATTGAGGGAACTGAACCCCAACCTGATCCATTCAATACTAAAGAAACCCAGCAATAGAAAATCCACAATGCATAGATTGTTTCATGAAACCTCAGCTCAGAATCCACAATGTATAAATTGTTTAATGGAACCTCAGCTCAGTGGACATGGACATTGGAAGGCCAATAAGAGGCTTCCACACTGCGAAAGAAATGTGAGAATATCTGGAAAATGTTTATCAACAATCAAATCTTGCATGGCGATTCCGAACCGAGTATGATGTGTTTACTTATAGACATGAGGAGAAAAACAGCCAAGAATATTATGTCGGTTTTATGAACTTGTTGACAGAATATGAATCTGTAAGTATGACGACGATCACCAGTGCTTGTTGCATTACAAGTTTAAAGGTGATAAATGATGACAGGAAAGTAATACAATTCCTAATGAAGTTACACCCAGAATATGAGATCTTTCGAGCCAATCTTTTGAATCGTGAAACATTGCTCAATATGGATGACATTCTAGGTGAGTTACTTCATGAGGAAACAAGAATTGCAACACAAGCCACCATTGAGGGAACAAAGAATATAGAGTATATCTTTGTAGCTCAACATGCCAGAGGAAAGCCACTACAAAATAACACATATGTGCTGCAATGTTATAGCTGTAAAGAATATGGTCATATAGCTTCCCACAGTTTTTCTGTAATTATTACGAACGTCTTAGGCATATTTTGGCAAAGTGCCGAAATACTCCTCAGCAAGGTAACAGGGCATCGGATATAAGGAAACCTCTTTATAGGGCATATCAAGCTGCTAATGAAGCATCAGAGGGACTAATGATATATATGAGGTCAAAGACCACTCCAACAAATGCTATTAGGGTCCCAAACAACAGCTATACTAAATGATATTTGACAATTGGTAAAAAACTATGTATCTGTGACTATCTTTTCGGCTTTCTTTACTATGGGTTTATCTGGTATGAACTCTCACATATCCTCTAGTATGAACCATAGTTAGCAAAGCAGTGATTAATCTTCGATTTTTTCAAAATATTGGAGATTTTTTTAAAAATATTAAAAATGGCGTTTTTTTTAAAAGTTCATCAAAAAGACGCTTTGTTTCATTGGAACGTTAAAAATGCGTTTGTTTGGAGAACAAATTAAATGGGCCCAAAAAAACACATTTTTACCTGTATTTTGTTTTTTAAAAGAGAAACAAATTTTTTTCCTGATATGTGTAATTTATAAAAAAAAAAAGTATTGTTTCCATAAAAAAAATCCTAAAATAGAAATTTTTATCCCCAATGGATTTATGATTGTTAGGACTTAGGGTTTATTGTCTTAGGGTTTATGCTAAAATCACGTTCTTCTTCTTCAGAACCGCATTTATAGATTGAATGTATGATTTTTTTCCTTTTATTTTTAACTTAGACATATCGATGCTCAGTAGTTATTTTGCAAAGGAAATATTGTTTGCTTGTAAATCATTGTGCAAAGGAAATTATTGTGTATAAAAAATAATATAGATGCAGAGTAAAGAAAACTATATAGATCCAAAAATTAGATTCTTGTGATGAATAATCTATCAGACTGTTTAGAACATATGAACGTTTTTTTTAGGCATGCCAATGGATACATTAATTTTAGGGCATCCCTTAATGCATACATTAAACCTTCAAGAGTTAAAATCAACAATATACATTAAAAGAAGAAAAAAGCTTTTGCTCCTGCAAATTACAGAAATATACATTGAAAGAAATATAAAATCAAAAGTTTTTTATTCAGACATATACATTAAACCTTCAATATTTAGGGACTCCCTAAATGCATACAAAAACTTAAAAGAAAAAAAAGCTTAAAATCAGCAAACCTAATCTTTATGCTCCTGCAAATTTCAGAATCTTCATGCTCCTAAAAACCCCCATCCCCCATTTCATTTTCTCTCTCTGACAGAGAAAACCCCCATCCCCAATTTTGAGCTTTTTCCCAACTGAAAACGCTGGTCTTCCAAACTCACAAAGCATCTACTCCATCCCCAATTTGAGCTTTTTCCCAACTGAAAACTCAGGTCTTTCAAAGCATCTGCTCCATCCCCAATTTTGAGCTTTTTTCCAACTGAAAACGCAGGTCTTCTAAGCTCACAAATCATTTTAAAGAAGCATACACTGTTTTTAATGAAAACAACTATATAAAGTATAAAGTGACCTTTATTATTAACCATAATTATAAGTGACTAAACCATGGTTAAAGCATTTAATGATAAAAAAAAAAGTGTGCCTCTTTTTTTGGCATATTGATATTTGCTAAAGCATGTAAGTAGATTTGGGTATTTAAGTGGATTTTGGGTAGGGAAAATTGCTGAAAACCCCCTAAAACGTACTTTCTAGACACTCTACCCCCACCCCAAACTTTCCTCACTTCTTTTTATAAGAAACCATCTTTTATAACTAAACCACCCCTTAACTCAAAACTTGTAATTTTTTTGATGAAAATACCCCTTCCCGTACCTTCATCATACGAACGACGGACCCCAATAATACTTTCACTGGATTGCAGTACTTATTTTTCGGACTCATGGCATATGCTGGATTGAATTACTGAAATACTGGATTGCTTATTTAGACATTGATACGCCTGACCATAGATTACTAACGCCGAAGAAGCCTACTCCTATATCTAAAACACTGGACCAAGACAATGAATTGCAGGACGTATGTCTCTAATTAAAAAACCACCAGAATGCAGCTCTACAATGCCGGAGTTCTTCTTTAACAGTACCAAAAAAGCCGGACCGCGCCCACAAAATGCCGAAATGATCGAGAAAACCGCCGGATTGATGCTAACAAACGTCGGACCGCGCCCACAAAGCGCCGAAATGATCGAGAAAGCCGCCGGATTGATGCTAACGAAAGCCGAACCGATGATCTCAGTAAATAATCACCGGATTACAATACAGAAATGCCGAACTATTCGACGATATCGCCAGACTGCTCAAAACTAAAGCCGGACTGACATTTGCTAGAGTGAACACCGCCGGACCGCCTCGGTGACTTTGCAAGGAAGCCATGAATCCGAGAAGAATATTGCTGGACAGCTGCGGTGACTGTGCCGGAGTGTTGATGACTTCAGGAACACAATCGCCGGACTGCCCCATGATTTTTTCGGGGTGCCATGAATCCAGGAAGATAATCATCGGACTCCAGCAGTGCCTGTGCCAAAATGCCCAAGAGTTGCCGAACTTCAGCGTAACTTTGCCGGACGACCATGTGTCTATCCACCAAATCACCAGACTGCCATGGTTACAGTGTCAAATCGCAAGACACAAGGTAATGGTAGGATAAGGGTAAAAAAAGAAGAAAAAAGGTAAATTAAAAAGGAGGGGTAATTTTGTCCTAATTTCTATTATTTTAGGTTGGGGAGCTTTAGTTATAAAAGATGATTTTTTATAAAAAGAAGTGAGGAAAGTTTGGAGTGGGGGTAGAGTGTTTGGAGAGTACGTTTTTGGGGGTTTTCAGCAATTTCCCCTTTTGGGTATGTTGATATTTAAGTATATTTGATATTTGTTGATATTTAATTGTGCCTTTTTTTTTTGGTATGTTGATATTTAAGTAGATTTGATATTTGTTGAAGTATTTAATGTGAAAAAATATATGGTGTACTTTTTTTGGTTTTTTTTTTAAGTAGTTGCGATTTTTGTTAAATTATTTAATGTGAAAATTTATATCGTGTATTTTTTTTGTTTTGGGATGAAGTAGGTGTGACGTTTGTTAAAACATTTAATGAAGATATTCGTTTGGTGTATTTATCATGAACTTATTATTTTATTTTTTTATAAAGAGCATGAACACCTAATGTGTGTATATTTATATATCCTTTTTTAAAAAAATTAAAAAACAGGAAAAAAGATACAATGGTTAGGTCAAAAGATCCATTTTGGGATTATTGTGAAGAAAGAGGACATAAATTGTATTGCAATTTTTGCGATGAAGGATTTTCTGCTGGGATAACAAGATTCGAATGTCACTTGTCAAGAGAACAAGAGAATGATATAAAAGCTTGTCCTCAAGTACCAGATGATGTACAAGCTACGGCTGTTTCTGCGACACACGAGGTATCTTCTAAGCCTCCAAAGAAGAAGAACAAAATTGTATCATATGTTCAAAATGTTGATCAATGTTCGATAAACTTAGGTACCTCTACTGCCAGTTCCTGTTTGCAACAAAGTTCTTTACCGTCATTGTTGAATAAGAAAAATAAAGATTTTGTTGACAAAGAAGTTGCTCGTGCATTTATTATGAATAATATTGCATTTAATGTTATCAATACACAATCATTTGTCAATATGATACATGCATGTATCAATTTTGGTCATAGTTACACATTGCAAAGTTACTCATCTGTTTGCACTAAATTGGTACAAGAACTTAAGACAGATGTCGATGCATATATAGCTTCAATAAAAGAGTCAAGGGTTCGATCAGAATGTACTTTGATGTCAAATCTATGATCGGATATGAAAAACCGGTCATTCCTCAATGTTGTTGCATCTTGTCCAAAGGGATCAGTTTTTATAAATACACTTGAGGTATCTGAGCATAGCATAACTGGATTATTTCTTGAAAAGATTCTTGTTCAAGTCATTAAGGAGTTAGGACCACAAAACATTGTTCATTTTGTGATTGACAATGGATTAAATAATGTACTTAATGGTGATCTAATAGAATCGAGATTATCTCATATACATAAAATACGGTGTGCTACCCATGGGTTGAATTTGCATCTAGAAGACATTGATAAAAAGCTTATTTGGGTACAAAATATCATTAAAGATGTCAAGCTAATAGTGGATTTTATGTATTGGCATACCATTGTTTTAGATTTAATGAGAAAGCACACTAATGGAAGGGAATTGAAAAAGTATGGTAAAACTAAATTTGCCACTAACTTTTTGATGGTTCAATCTGTATTGCAAGTAGAAGAGGGTTTGAGAGTGATGGTTGCATCCTCTGAGTGAAGAGCTATGAATTATAACAAGAGTAAAAATGGTATAAAAATCACAGAACTAATTCAAAGCTCCAAAATTTGGAATGATGCGATAGATGCAATTACTACATTAATGCCTCTTTATCAAGGTGGTTCATTTGGGTGATAGTGAGGGGTCAACCATGGGATATTTACATGTAACAATGGAAAAGGCAATGGAAGCACTAAAGATAAATTGTAATGGCAATGAATCTTGGTATCTTGAATTGGTGAACATATTTGAAAAGAGGAAAAATGAAAATATAATTCACCTCATTCATGTCGCTGCCTCATTTCTTAATCCAACTTTAATGTATAATGAGTTTGTTAAACTTGATAATCCTGAAGTGAATGCTGGTTTTACCTTGATTTCAAATCCAATGATCGAGGCAGATCAGAAAACTGTATTCTTTTCAGAGTTGTAGAAGTACCATATGTGGGATTCAAATATATTTGATGGTGTTGCATTGGGATTATTGTCAATAGCTCATCCTCATAAGTATCTTCTTGATTATCAATTTTTGTATCTTCTTGTATTATTTACTTTTCTGTATTTTAAGAAAATAAATTTTATCTTACATTTAATTGTATCTTGAGTATGTGGCTAAAAATTTCCTATTATGCAGGAGTTTGGTGGGAAGTATGCGAAGAAAGCATTCCACTGGTTGCTATTCGGATTTTGAGCCAACCATGTAGCTCATCACCGTGTGAAATAAATTGAAGTGCTTTTGAGGCGACTCAAATAAAAAAAAGGAATAGATTGACACCAACTATGTTAACCGATTTGGTTTACATACGAGTGAACTCGAAGATGATGACTGCATCGCGTGAAAATGAAATTCGAGGTTGTAATGCAATTAATCTAGAACAACTTGATTCATTGTCGGAAGAGATTTCTGAAGAGGTGGAACATGAGGACACCTCTCCAGATGATGATGATGATGATGATGATGCATGGGGATTACACCTTCCCAAACTCCTAACTTTTCTTTTAACTTTACCCTGCCTTATGCTTAATTTTGAATATTTCTAGTTAATTTTGTGTTGAATATTGGATGACTGGATGAGAGTCATGAGTCATCTAAATTAATTGACGTAATTATATTAGTCTAGTAAAGCTTTTATGAATGGATTAGTTATTGATGGCTTTGACATGATTTTTATTTTTCAGAATTTCTAACATTTTAACTTATCCAATTGTTTTTACTCCGATTTTTTGAGCCTAGTCCTATATATTGCCAATATCTTTACATAAAGTATTTTTGCCAATCCATATTTTTTATCCAATTTTTTCATCCGACTTTTTAACATAAAAATGATTTTTTCCTTATTTTATGGTAAGCCGATTTATTAAAAGTCCCCGACTTGCTAACTATGGTGTGAACCCCTTTTGGTTTATTGACTCGAGTGCCTCTAATCATATGACTAGAGTGCATGCAAGTCCATCATCCACTAAATTATACCAAGGTAAAACTCTGATTCTCACAACTAATGGGGAGAAATTGAATAGTATTGATACTGATAATATCTCACTTTGTGTCTCCCATGATGCACCTTTTTGTTTATCTAATGTTCTTTTCGTTCCTAAATTAACTGTTAATTTAATATCTGTGGGTTAACTTATCGATAATGGTTGCAAAGTTCAATTTGCTCGCAATGGTTGTGTAATACAGGACCTACGCACTGGAACAATGAAAGGATAGGGGCATAGAATTGGTCGTATGTTTGCCTTGGAGTTTGAAAAACTAAACCGTGATGCCCCTTTCGTTTCTCCATCGGATTCTGATTTTTCTATTTCTAATAAATAATAACATATATGGCATTAGAGACTTGGTCTTTCGAATGCAAATAAATTAGATGCTTTGTTTCATTATGGTTCATTACATAATGAAATACTTGCTTTAAATTCTGTCAATAAATCTTGCAGTAGTTGTTTTTTGAATAAAAGCACCAGTTTCCTTTTTTCTACTCGAGTAGATAAAGTAATTACACATTTTCTCCTTATTTATTGTGATGTATGGGGTTTGGCTCTAATTTTATCTAGAATATGATATAAGTATTTTGTTTTGTTCATTGATGATTGTACACGCTATACCTGAATATACTTTATGCATCATAAATCTAAAGTGTTCTCGCATTTTAAAACTTTGTTATCCATGGTTATAACCTAGTTTGGTATAAAAGTAAAAATCTTACGGTTAGACGCTGGGGGGAACACTTATCATATGATTTCAAGAATATCTGAAAACTTAAGGTATTCCATCACAGAAAACTTGTCCCTATACTCTACAATAGAATGACATAGCTTAAAAAAAAATCAACATATCCTGGAAGTTGTTAGGACCATTATGCATGACTCTTGTATTCCTCATAGTTTTTGTTGAAGCTACATCAAGCTATTTACCTCATAAAACGCCTCCCCTCATCAGTTTTGCATAAACAATCTCCATATTATTAATTATTTCATGTTCATCCTGATTATTTTGTCTTACATGTTTTTGGATGTGTCTGTTTTGTTCATCTTCCTGTACATGAAAGAACAAAGTTTTATGTTCAAGCAGCCACTTGTGTTTTGTGGTTTACTATCCTGACCAAAAGAGATTTCTACGTTATGATCTAATAGCTCGTCGTCTATGTGTTTCTTGCAATGTCATCTTTTATGGAAAACCTATTTATTACCCTTCAATTATTAAATCAACTAGATCCTTTATCATTTCTTATCAGATTTCTCAGATGCCAACACCACAAATAAATCATCACAACTTTTGGTGTATCAACATCAGGGCAAACAAAACCAATATATGCCTCCTCTATCTCACTAACTAGAGCAAGGTCAAACTTCCGCCTTACTTGTAAGTAATTATCTTCCCTTCTCATTTTCTCCTAACACTGTTTATTTTGATAACTCCATCCAGTTACGACATTCTTCACATGTAACTCACCTACCTGACCGATATGGTTTTTCTTTTGATGATTTTGACGTTTCACTACAACCTAGAGTTTTGTTTACTTCTCTTGATATTGTTGAAATTCCTTCAAAACACCTAGATCTTTGTTTACTTCCTAGATCATTGTTTACCCTTTCAATTTAAGTTGATATTCCTTCCACCTACTAACAATCATTGACTATGCTTTGTTGGAAAGAGGCTATGGATGTAGAAATAAGTACCTTGTTAGAAAATAACACTTGACATATTGTATCGTGTCCTCCTCACACATCTATTATTGGAAGTAAATGGATTTTTTTTGTGAACCTTAAGTCTGATGGAGGGATTGAGCGATATAAAGTACGACTAGTTGCTAAAGGTTACATGACATGGACTATTATGAAACATTTACTCCTGTTGTTAACATGATATCACTATACATACAATAATTGCCCTTTCAGCTATTCATCAGTGGACTATCTCTCAAATGGATGTGAAGAATGCATTTCTTCATGGACATTTGAAAGACAATATATATAAGACCTCCTCCAGGGTATTGTCTATAGTATGTCATTTGAAAAAATCTTTGTATGGTTTAAAATAAGCTCCAAGAGCTTGATTTGAATAGTTTCGACATGTCATTCTGAATGCTAGGTTGAAACGAAATGCTCATGATTATTCACTATTTACCCACCATATTCGAAATTTTATCGTATGGGTGTGGGACTTGGGTGAAAAGGTTTATTGATAACTTTTCTAGATATCTGTGTCAAAATTTAATGGTGATCCTTTAGAGTCCTACTCACATGTGTATGGGAGGGTCTCATAGTATCATTATTCATTATTAAAATAGATTAATATGAGTATTAATATTATTTAGTTAAAATTCTAATAGTATAACATAATTATTGTATCTATGACTAATCAAACTATATTTAATTTCATTATACTAAATAAATTATTGTATTTTTTAATTATCAAAGTATACTTAGTATTATTCATATGCACATAAATGATCTCATTTATAATACCGACCAAAAGTATCTTTAAAAATAAAAAATTAATATGGAATATATTTTTATAATAATAAGATTTTTATTAATGTATAGTTATATTTATAATAAGAGAAATTATCTTATAAGACCCTTTCCCACCCATGTGTGTAGGACCCCAAAGGATTACCATTAAACTTGGCATGGTTCTATAGAAAAGTCAAGTCTCACACCCATATGATAACTTTTTTAGAGATCCGTGCCAACTTTAATGACGATTCTTTGAGGTCCTACACACATGGATGGGAGAGGGTCCTATAAGATCATTACTCTTATAATAATACAAGCTATAATTATAATTGTTTTTGTAATAAGTATGGTATTTAATAAAATATTACAATCATACTATTGTTGTTTCTAAATAATAATTATAGTTATTTTTTGTTATAAATATTATAATAGTTTTGAATTATAATTAATATAATCAAATTGATTAATCATCACCATGTTAATTATTGTTGAAAAACATTATTAATTGATATAAAATATATATCATAATCTCCACTAACGAAATTATAGTAAATAATTATATAATAATAAATTATTAAATAAATAAAAAATATTATAAAGTTTCAATAACTTTAAATTTATACATATCAATATCTATAATCATGTTAATTATTATGAATATAAGTTTTCATTTTAATATATTATGTTCATTAATTCCTTATTTTAATTGTAAGGCATATATTTTTAATATATATAATTCGTTATTATTAATAAACGATGCTAATACATTAAAGTGTCATTATATTATTATAATTAATTATTATTATCAAATTAATATTATGCTAATCAATTAATTAAAATATATAATTGTCATTAGAGTATACAATACTATTAGTTATAAAAATAAACACAACAATAAGGAAACACTATTAGCATTATTCGTTATATTAATTGTAAAGCATATATTTTTAATATATATAATTCGTTATTATTAATAAACGATGCTAATACATTATTTATGTAAGTGTCATTATATTATTATAATTAATTATGATTATCAAATTAATATTATGCTAATCAATTAATTAAAATATATAATCGTCATGAAAATAAAGACAACAATTAGGAAATACTATTATTGTTATTCAAATTAGTCAACCACAATTACTCAAGCCAAATGCTATCTTGTTAATCAATTAATTAAAATATATAATTGTTATAAAGGGATACAACAATATAGTTATGAAAATAAACACAAAAATTAGAAAATACTATTATCATAATTCAAATTATTTAACCACAATTAATCAAGACAAATATTATTCTTTTGTATTTATGATCCACACAATAAATTAGATTTATAAATTTAATAAATAAAATATAATTAGGTTAAATGGTAAACATCACAAATAAATGTGGTACTAAACTACAATAAATAAAAGAAACTCATTTTATTACTTAACATTTTAAATTGGTATTTTAAATTTGACGGTGTCCAGAGATCTATGATTAAGTGATATAAAATCACAACAATTACACAACAATTAGAAAATACGATTGTCATTATTCAAATTGCTCAACCACAATTACTCAAGCCAAATGATGATCTTCTTTAATTCTGATTCACACAATAAATTAAATTTATATATTTAAAAAATAAAATATAATGAGGTTAAATAGAAAATGACACAAATAGAATTGTTGTTGCTAGTTAGTTCTTGTGTTTATAACAAAGATTTGAGAGAGAGAGAGAGAGCGCCTCGAGAGGGAGGGAAAGGAAGAGAGAGAGATTTAAGGAGAAGTAAAGAAAGACATATTTCAGGATAGAGTGATAGAGATTTAAGGATATGGGTGATTGATGGGAGAAAGAAATGAGAGAGGAAATATATTACCTTTGATGTTTAATTTAAGGAGGGAGATTATTGAAGAGATTTAAGGAGGTAAGAACTTTTGGCTCTGAAATTTTTGAGAAGATAGACAATGAGTCGAACCCTTTTGGAGAGTTTTAAGGAGGTGGGAATCTTTGGCAACAATTGAATTCTTTTTTAGAAAGAAAAAAAATAGGGACAGGGACACATGTCATAAAAATGGTGCGGGTGTCCTTCTTGCTTAATATATAGTAGACATTTAATAATTTTTTGTTGACGCTTTCAATAAATCTAGCAATAATGTTTACTTTGTTATCACAACAAAAAACATGTCGTAGATTTATTGGGAGCATAGAATAAAACAACAACAACAATACTAAACACAAGAACTAACTAGCAAATTACAAGAACTGTGAACCAAGGTATAGGATTATTTTTCAAAGGAAAAAAAAAACACTATCAATATAAGATTGTGGTTAATTAAAAAGAAAATATAAAGACTCAAATAAGTAAATTAGTGGTCCATCCAAAATGCTATGAATACACCAATGGAATAAAAAATAGAAAATAAAATATGAAACTAATCAAACTTCTTTATGCATAAAAAAAACAACAAAATACTTGAGCAAATTAAAATCTTGCACTCAATTCCTAGCTACCTAAAGCTTTGCATCATTGAATCTTTCTCATGCTATTTATAAGGACGCTATGGGTTTAAAGGATTTTTTTTTTCCATTGGGTTATTCTTATTCTTATTCTACCTATTATATTGAAATATACAATTGTTTTGATTACTTCTTTGAGGAGGATATTGCTTGTATTTTTTCATACACTTTTTTTTACAAGAACTCATTGGTGAAATTCTTGATGAAATTTTTTGTTAGATCAATAAATTTTATTTTATTTGATAAAGGCAATATTCATTAAGATAATGAAGGTTATATGGGAAAGAAAAAAAAAGAAAACATGAAAACAAAGAAAAGGAGGAAAGCCCCGAATTAGGCTCGATCAATATTTTTAATTTACTTCCGCTGTTGATGTACTTATCTTTAAATCTAAATTCAATTACATATGGATTTAAATCAAAATTACTTTAAATCAAAATTCAATTACATATGGATTTAAATAAAAAATTACTCCCACTGTTATAGCGAATAAGTTTTTTTTTAAAAAAGATAAAATAAGGATTTCTATCTTTTCTTTTAAAAAATACGAATTTTTGAAAATATTTTGAAAAACTTGGAATTCTTGTCGTATTTCAAAAAGTCGGAGAATTTTTTTTGTTGTAAAAATCATCTTTTAAACGACTACGGCACCTTTCCATAACTGCTAATGGGTCCAGGGTATTTCTCTTTCTCCTTTAAAATTTGAATCGCTGTGCCACTTTGGCATTTAACAAAAGAATCAGGGTGTTCTCGTCGTTCTCTCTCTACTTATTTCTTGGGACGAGGGAATCTCTCGTCGCTTTATTAAAATGCACGGACGAACACTCCCTCTCTGCGTTTAGGACAAAGGGCCGAAAAAACCTCTTTGAGTTGCAGAGGAAGAAGGTATAACACCATGTCTAGGGTTTTCGAAGCGAGCAGAGTCCTTATGGCGGTTGCCAAAACTAAAGCAAAATCCACCGCTAACCCTTCCCTTTTGAAACCTTCTCAGCCAAAACCTACCGCTAAGCCAGCTCGTAGTACCAGTGGCATCTTTAAAAGCATTCCTGTCTCTCCAGCCATGCGCAAGTTTCTCGGTGTTCCGGATATTTCTCGCACTGATGCCATGAAAAAGGTTTGGGAGTACATTAAGGCAAACAATCTTCAGGTACTCTCTCTATCTTCCTCTCCGTCTCTTTCTCTTTCTCTATCTAGTTGATTACAGTGATTGTCTTTTACTTCCATTTTGGGGGTTTTTGTTTATACATTAGTGATGTCCATCATTTGGATTCGTATTGAGTGCTTATAAGTAACTGTTATTTTAGGGTTTCTGTTCATGGATAAGTTATTTCATTTATGTGGGTTGTTATGGATCTCAAATGTTTTGTCAGAGTAGAAGGTTCTCGTTTGAAACTTTGAACAGTGCCTATTTTTTATTTCTAATTTGTGCTTCTAGTTCCATTCCCCTTGGGCTTATTTGTGTTTGTTTCTCCGTTCATTGTCAATGCAGGTTCCATTTCTACTTTAAAATAAAAATAAAAATGTAGGTTCCATTTCCTGCATTTAGTATTTATGTGTTTGTGTTTGTTTCGCCTTTCATTGTCAATGTGGTTCCATTTCCTGCATTTAGTATTTATGTGTTTGTGTTTGTGTTTGTGTTTGTTGCGCCTTTCATTGTCAATGTAGGTTCCATTTCCTGCATTTAGTATTTATGTGTTTGATTTTCAGTCATTTAGGCTTTCCTGTCCTGAATCTGTCTTTTCCTTGGGTTTATGTACTTATTTATTTATTTAATTTTTAATTTTTCTTGTTATTATGGGTTTTCCTTTTCTATGTATTTGTCTTTTTCCTCTGTGAGCTCTCTTCAGGGAGTCCGTCTTTTCCTATGCTTTATTTAATTTTGTTGCATTGTATTGGTCATTTTGGGTTTTCCTTTTTGGTTATAAATTTTGCTAATCTTGATTTTTTTTATTTTTAATTTCACCATAGCTTCAGATATTTCCTTTTGAATTCCGCATTTTCCAGAGGTATTTGATAAGTTAGGATTTTGATAGGACCTTTCACAATTTTTTTTGGGTTTCCTTTGTGAGTTCCACCTTTTCTGAGGGTTCATGAGCTTGGATCATAGGTTGTGGCATCATATTGCCATATCTTCTCTTTTTCCATTAGAAATTTATCTTTATGATGGGTATTCCTCTGAAATTTTTTTTTGTTATATATATATATTTTTTCTAATTATTGGCTTTGGTTTCTGTTAGATTTTTTTTTTTTCTCCATCATTCTAGGTTTTTATTGTGAATTGTGCATAGTTTTAGGGTTTTGATGATGCAAGGCACCAATAGTATGAGTCATGGATATTTATTCTCTTTTGAATCCTAAACATGCATATCCCATCGTTTCATCAGATGAATTATTTGTTGTGAGTTATGGTTTTGGAAGCTAGTGTTACAGTTCTCCTGGGTTTTGATGTATTTAAATCAAAATGATTTACAGTTTTCCTTTACTTTCTGGTTTCATATTTGTGTTTACATTGTATTTGTGAAAGATCCGTATTTATCGTGGTTGTGAAAGTGAAATTTTAGTTTAAAAACAAAAGGAGGGAATACTTGTCTTGCATAAACGCATTTTCTTTTCTAAATCTTAACTATCACTTGGACACTGTTAATCCAAATGTGGTTTCATTTCTTTCTCTTTTGGCTTTAATTTTTTAACTTGTGTACATGCGAAGTAAGCTAACTTCACAGTGCATATTTTCTGGGGTTTCTTGTTGCTTTAGCCGACATGAATTTTTTATCATGATTTCTTTTTATTATGTGGCTATTTTACTAGTTGTGTGGCTATTTTTAAGTTTTGAGGTCTTGTAGAATTGAATGCGCTGTTCTTCCCTCTAGGAGTTCTCATCCTCATACCCTCAACCTCAAGCTAATGTTTCCCTTGCTTTTCCAATTCAAAAAAATATTTGCATTGCTTTTTCTAGTACTTCTTGTGAAGGTGATATGATTTATCCCAAGTAAAACCCCCTTAACCTGGTGATTCACACATACTGCTCACCAAACTTAGTGGCCTAAATAATGCAATTTCTTCTTGTCCTTCATCATTGAGGATCACTATGATGGAAGTAGCATGCATCTCCTGGATGATCTGAGGACCCTTCCACGGAACTTGACGTGAGCCTATTTTTTGTCATTAGTCACGACGGAACCTATTTTTTGTTATCTCACTTGTTCCCAAAATGCTGCCACAATGCTTGTAAGACCACAATAAGAGAACTTGTTTTTCCTTTATTCCCAAAACATGGATCTTCTTTCATATGACTATGATGACGCTAAGACTAGATTTCTCAGGATTGCTCATAAAGCCCAGCAGGGATATTTCTTTGATATGACTATTAGCATCTCCAAATGGGGCCTAATTTTAAAGAGGTTCTGTTCTTCTCGAAAGAGAAAGAATAAAATAAAAAATACAGCTGTAGAATCCATTAATGGGATCCCATTGTAAGTTATATAGCAGTTTATTTGTTATTTGGTTTTCCGGACTAGATTTTTATTGTTCCCGTGAATGCCTCTTGTTTAGTACAATCTAACAATAAAAAGATAACATTATTAGTACAATGTAATAATTTAGGACTACATTGAAGACTATTATAATGATCTACACATACAATGACTTAGACTTTTTGCCCATGACTTAAGCATTCACCTTCCCAATTATAAAATTGATTAAGAAAAATTATAATTCCACAATGCCATTATTGAGGGTTGTAGATGCTAGGTGGGGCTAGGTCCAAGATGAAAATTATACTCATATATAAAATCATATTTTAGGGAATGATTTCATGCAACAATTGTATAGTAATATAATGAAACAATCTTCAAAAACCATATTAGTGCCACTTGCTTGACCCAGTGTTTTAAAATGCGGCCTTGATGCGGTGGGGGTCGATGCGGCGATGCGACCCAGATGCGGGTGCATCGCGATGATGTGGTCAATAAATGTAAAAAAATTCTAAAAAATCTAAAAAAATAAGTTGATGAATAGAAAAAAATATGAAGGTGATATATGTGATAGGAGGTATTTTAGTTTAATGATTAACTTCAAAACTAGTAGCTGTCGGAGATTCTGTATCCAATTATCCACTATCCCCTATCCCCTGATAGAAACTAGAAACTTGAAACCAGCTTCATAAAGCATTCAACAATCAACAACTATAAGCACAAATTTGCACCATGAGCACAACTATAAGCACAACCATCAACAACCATAAGTACAACCATAAGCACAAAATAGTGATATTACAAAATACAATCCAAAAGTCAAGCTCAAGAAGAGTTAATC
>NW_006494910.1:7569953-7588460 GCF_000471905.2 Amborella trichopoda | reverse complement strand
CAACACATTCTTTGCAAAATATTTACTGAAATTGAGAAAATGGTGGAAAAAAAAAAAACACAGTCCATTTTTTTTTAACAGACATCAGTCTTTTTTTCTATAAAATCCAACTCAAATTGAATGAATACAATCAAATTTAATACATGTGATGATAAACAACACTACAACGAATCAAAACCCTATAAAATTAATACATGATTTGCAAAATATTGACTGAATTTGATCGCATGGCAAGAAAAAAAAAAAAAACACAGTTCTTACCTGTTCTTCGTGCACCCGTGCCTTCAAACTCAAAATTGATATGCATTCCTCCAAGATAATCACAAATTATGAACACAAAATTCTGATCAACACTCATACGATCACTCAGCCTGAAATTTTGCAAAAAATGATGCGTTCTTTCAACTGAAATCAGTGAAATGGAAGAAACCCTAAAACTCTCACTCTTCAATCCAAATTTGTTGATAGAAAATGGTGCTTTTTAATTCGTTTTATTGACTGAAATTGATGCGAAATTTAAATTAAAGCCTGTAAGATTCGTTCATAAGGCTGAAAAAGTTGAAAATCGATAATAAAATGATCAAAAAAATCGAAATCCCGTGAAGAACACTGTGCAGCCCATGTTCTTCCGGGTGACTCGGTCTGACTCGTGAGTCACTGTTGAGAATCGCCCGGTTCTCTCTGGACACGGGCAATTCTCGCTTTATTCGTAGAACCGGCTTGTTCTGTGGCGATTCCCGAGTAGAACCGAGCAAGTCCGGCTTAACTTGGCGGTTTTTAAAACCCTGCTCTCAAGTATAACACCATTATGACCTCTAATAACCTCTCAATTTCAGCTTGCCCTAGGTTGCTACGAAAACTACCATCAAAATTTAGGGTAAATATTTTCATACCTCTTATTTTTGCTACCTATTTTTTAGGAGACTCAAGGATCTAAACTATTTCGTAGAGCATAAAATCTATATTTTGCATCTTCTAACCCCTGAAACAATTTAGAGTTTTGACCATATATTATTGACCTCAACAACTTATAAAATGACTCCCTTTCGTCAAAACTTACCCTCCATTTAACCCTACTAACCTAGCCCTCTCTTTCTTTCTCTAAACTCCGTCTTTCTCCCCTCTGTCTCTCTAAACTGTCTCTCTAAACTCTATGTCTCTCTTGTCCCTCTCTCTCTCTCTCAAATGCTCAAATCGGAGAGACCTTTCTACATCTCCTTTATGTTTCTCTCTAATACTTAAGTAGCAGAGACCCACTCTCTCTCTCTCCCTTCCAACCCCTAATGCGATTTTTTCAAAAAAAAGCCTCCAACTTCTCTGCACCTTTTAATCGCATATTGCTCTTGTTAAAATCAACTAACAAAACCCTAGCTATCAGATAAGTCCTAACTTCTCTCGGCTCAAGCAATCTTCTTCTTTAACAGTAATTCTGTTTTTTTTTTTTATATTGTTTAACCGGACTTGGTCTAGCAATCCTTGGGGTAGGTTTTTGGAGCTGAAATTTTGAAACAAGTTATGGAAGAGAATGGGGATTTGGTTTGAATTTTGTTATTTTAGTATTTTTTGGCCCATTTGAAAAAAAATGCACTGAAATTTGGTTTGCAATACAAGCATTAAGTATGGAATTTTTTACACGAAAAAGTCTCATGAGTTTAGGCTGCATTTTGAGAATTTCAATCCAATTTGTCTTTGTTCCTTTTCAGAATTCTCTTTTTTGGACATAATTTAGCAGAGATCACAAAAATTTGTAGAATTAAATTGCAGATTTTGATTGACACTTCTTAGAATCTTATCTGTTTTTTTCCATCAATCTCAATTTGGAATATAAGGCCATTGCACAAGTTTCAGTTTTTGCAAGGGATTGAAACTTATTATAGTTGAAATTTGAAATTGAGAAGCAAAAATACAAAAGTTCCAGATAATGAAATCAACACTGTTGGTCTAGTGTGATGGGTTTGATGGCTTTTTTCCGTTAATTCACCATTTTTCTTCCTTATAAATGATTGGATTAAATTTTGTTGTCTCATAATATACTTTCTCTTTATAAAAGTTTTTGGTGGCTGCTCATTGCAATTACCCCATGTTAGTTCTAATCTTGAAGAAACATTGAAGGACTTTGGAGAAATTGTGAAACTCGTCTCACTTCTAATGATCTACTTGAGGAATCAATCACCAGCATCTCAAGAACATTCTACGATCAAGCCCGAACCAATGATCATTCAAGATCGCAAGAACATCCTAGAGAGAGAGACATGGGAGGGTGGATCTCTCCTATTTGGGTATGAGAGAGAGAGAGAGATGGAGGAGATGCAGAAGGATCTCTGCGATTTAGGCATTTGAAAGAGAGATGGGCGAGAGGGACAGACTTTAGAGAGAGAGACAGAGGGAGAGACTGAGTTTAGAGAGAGAGGGCATAGGTTAACGGGTTAAATGGATGTTACGTTTTTTTAAAAAAGAAGTCATTTTATAAATTACTGAGGTCAATAATACATGAGTAAAAGGGTTTAACGGTTGAAAAATAGAAAATATAGAAACTTTATGCTCTTAAAAATAGTTTAAATCCTTGAGTCTTTCAAAAAATAAGCAACAAAAATAAGGGGTATGAAGATATTTACCCCAAAATTTAACTTAATTATCAATAATCTTTCTAGCTTCACATCTTTTCTTAATTAACACTTTAATTATTATACATTAAAATCAGATTAAGGGAAAATATCTCTATGAACCAACTTTACTTATTTTTATTTCAACTCTTTAACCCAAACATATTGAAAAAGACAAATTTTTTAAATTCATATTTCCTCACGTGTTATGTTCTCTCTCCCTATGAATATCTCAAACCTCTCTCTTTTTAGCCCAAATAAATTAAAAAAAAAAACTTTTCTAATCCCCTCTCTCATGTGTATTACGTTCTCTCAATCTCCTAAACCCCTCTCTCTCTCTCCCATGCTTCCCTAAATCCTTCTTACTCTCTCTTCGTTTTTCCCATCATTTTTCTCCCCGTGCTTCCCCGAATTTCTCTTCTTTTTTTTCCATCCTCTCTCTTCTGTGATTCCCTAAATCAATCTTTTTTCCCCGCACTTCCCGAATCTCTCTCTCCTATGCTCACCCAAATCTCTTTCTCTCCAATTTTCCCCATTCTGTCTCTCTAAATCGCAATCTCTCTCTCTCACCCCAAATCACAACAACTGAAGCTTTTATTTGCCTCTCACAAATGGCCGGGGCTTATGGGTAGGTAAGCTACCATTGTTATGTTCATTCATAAGCATGCTTAAGTTTGATTATGTGTGATCAGGTCCATTGATGATTTCCCTTTCCAAATTCTCTCTTGCTTATGGATAAATTGGAATAAACCCATCTCAGGAAACTCAATCCATTTTGACAAGGTGAAAATTCGAATGAGGAAGCACTGTAACTTCTTTCACACCTCATACTTACCTCAGCATCTGCATTGATAATTATCCAAAGTTTCACCATATGATCTCCTTACACCAATCTTCTTTAATAAATTTGCCCTAATTTTGTTCCTTTTACTTGGGACGGTTACAGTCACTTATTTGGGGTGAGAGAGATACTGTGATTTGGGGTGAGAGAGAGACTATGTGTTTTAGAGAGAGAAAGGGAGAGGATTGGGAAAAAATGGAGAGAGAGAGAGGGAGAGGATGGAAAAAATTAAGAGAGAGAGAAGGATTTGGGAAAGAACGGGAAAGAGAGAAGATGGGAGAAAATGGAGAGGGATTGGGGAAGCACGGGAAAGCATGAGGTGAGAGAGAGGATGGGCAAAAATGGAGATAGTGAGATTCGGTAAAGTTTGGGGAGAGAGAAAGGGGAGGAGAGAGAGAGTTGGGGAAGTACGGAGAGAGAGGGCTTGGGAGATTTATGGGGGAGCGAGGGAGTTTAGAAAAAAAAATATATTTTTTAATTTGTTTGGGTAAAAAATATAAGATAAAAATAGAGAAAGTTGGTCTACTCTTCTTCTTTTTCTTCTTCTTCTTTTTTTTTTTTGACAATATTATATAATTTTATTAACCAAAATAGATTACAATGCAATCAAATAATCAAAACATCCGAAACAACTAAATCTTGCAAGCACCTCCTCTCTTGGTTAAAGTATCCGCGATTCCATTTCCATATACTGATTTTGCATGGGCCCATTGTAAACATAGACGATGAGTGAACTTGCCTCTTTTCTTGAAACATCTATTGTCGAAAGCTTTTTTAAAGGCAATATCCAAATATATCATCTAATCTTAATAGGAACAGGCAATTGAACATCAACTTATATACAGATCCACCTGTAAATACCCTTTTGTACTTGGCTCCCACACCACCGCATCCTCATTCCTAGGCCTTGTTGCGAAGCTTCAAACATTGAATATACTCTTACCACATTCTCATGCACCTTTCTATGTTTAATCAATTTTGTACTCCACGCCTGTCAGTAGCTCATTTATTGTCAAGCTTTTCGAAGTCACTTTCCAAAAGAATTCAGGGAATTGCACCTTTAAAGGTCTATTCCATATCCATTTTGCTGGCAAAATCTAACACTCTCCCTTCCCCACCATTATCCTCATGTTTGTTAAAAATAACTAAGTATGCAAATCAATAACTTTTCAGGAAAATGTGTCTCTCCCATTTGGAGGTTGAAAATATGTGTTTATCAATCAGGAATCGACAACTACCCACACCACAACTTGTGGTGTGGATGGCATGTACTGCACGTTGGAAGTTGGGGTGCGGTGGGTGATGTACCTAGGTTGGCGTAGATTTTTTTGGGTTTGGGATTGTGATTGTGGTGATTAGAAATTGCTATATTAGTTTACAATTCATGGCTTGGTAGTACTGACATACTATGCTTCATTTTCACTTGAAAACCTACCATTCTGGTCCAGGGTTTTCTTAAATAGGTTATTGTACAGGATTTTTAAAATTTTTTTGGCCATTTTGGGCCAGACTATTGTCTTGATATATCTATGGGTTAGTGTGTCCCATGATGTACAGGCTAATGTGGCAAAATGCTTGCCTAAGGCTTATTCCCTCTGCTTAAAGATTTAGAACTCCAAAAAAAATATCAATTCCAAAAATAGGGCATTTACAGTTGCCCCTCTTTGACGCAACTCTGCCTATCGAGTGATAGGTGGGCTACAAAGACGTAGACACATATAGTCACGAATGAAATGAATGATTAAGAATGACTTAAAAAATTGAGAACTAATGCTCATAGGGTATTCGACCCTTCAAACATTGACTGCCACCCCATCCAGTTGCCTGCCTAGGAATTTAGGAATCTAGGGCTTACGGGCTGAGTGTTCACAGGACCGCTCTCGGGTAGTGTAGGGTATGTGCTCTCCAGGTCACTAATTTTGAATTTTTTTGAAGCCAATGATTGAAAATGAAATGAATGGAATTGAAATTGAGATTTCCCTTTTAATCCATATCTCTCGGCTTTCCTAAAGAATAGACAGGATATCCTAAGGAAAAATGCAAAGGGAAAAGGTTCCTAAAGGTGATTCAAAGTCTTTGATAAACTTATTTTTCATCAAATAAGTTTTTGAGGCGCGGGACAATTGTCATCATTTTAAGACTTAGTCTCTACTCTATTGTTTTTTAAAACATTTTAAAAGATTTTGAAAATAGGGAGAAGCTTTGGAAACAGAACTGGGTATCGGGTTACAATTTAAACCAAAATAATTAAAGTTTTTAAAAACAACAAGACAAAGTTTTGAAGATATCCATACCAGGACTGCTCCTGTGTTTGGAGTTTGAAAATTGAAATTAAGAATCAAAAATTAAGAAATTGCAATTAATAACTAGAAATTAAGAACCAAAAATTAAGAAATTACAATGAATAACTAGAAATTAAGAAATTTGAAATTTGAAATTAATAAATTAAAAGGAATATTTTGCAAAGATCGAGTTTTTTTTTAAAAGGACTTAGTCAACAATTTTAGCTCATGTAACCATGAAGCCAACTGAACAATTTAACGTCATGATGGGAGATGACGACAATTTAATATCATGCCTGGGACAGTAGCTCTTGATCTTTTGCATCGTACAAGTTCGACAGTTGAATTGATATGAAGGTAGCAGTTTATCCTCATGCATGGAGCTCATTGAATGAAGTTGATTAAAATGGCAATTTAGATTCATACTAAAATACAAAGAATTTGACTGAAGGTGGTAGTTTGGATTCATATCGGAATATAAATGATTCGATTGAAAGTGGTAGTTTGGATTCGTGCCAAGAATACAGAGGATTTGGATAGGAATATGCTCAGTAGTTTAGACTCATGCCACCGAAGAACATTGGGAGAAATGTCAAGGATGAATAAAAGAAGGGTGACATAAAAGTGAGGAATGATTTTGATGTTGCCATTGTGGGATGATGGGAACAAAGGAGATTTGGGAATAGGATGGTCACACAGTTTGGGCTCAAGCGACCACAGAGCCATGATAAGTTATTATTACTATTATTATGGTTGTTGTTATTATAACCGTTGTTGTTGTTGCTGTTATTATTGTTGTTGTTGCTGTTATTATTATGGGGCAGTCACAATCACAATTTAGGCCATGTGATTGAGGAGTAAGGGATTTCAAAACTCGGAGGAGATTTTGAAAGTAGAGCCTGAAGGACGATTTATAAAACAGGGAGAAAGAGTAACAAAAATTTTCTTTTTTCTTGTTTGAAATATGCTGATTATCATGAGAATTTTGGTACCTTTTCAATAGTTAAATAAATAAAAAAAAGAGGGATTTGAGTGACCAGAGGGGGGCCTTTTGGAAGCTTAGGAGAGTAGGGGCTGTTTTGAAAAGGTATTATTTTATTTTACTTTGTTTTTCTTAATTTGATGGGGTTGGAAAATGGAGGCTAGAATAGGGAATGGAAAATGATATCTCTTTTAGGAAAGTTCTATGCCATCTTTAAAAAATCCAATTTCCTATTTCAAAGTTTTGAGAGAGGGAAGGCTAAAGAATCACTCCAGGTTAATATTGGGAGATTTGGAAAGTGTTTTGGGATAGATGTAGTCTTTGGAAAGAGGATAGGAACATGTAATTGGGTGCGTTTTGAAAATGGGAAAGTGGGAGATTTGGAAAGTGTTTTTGAGATGGAATTTTTAACTTAATTTTTAATGGCGTCTAATCATGAATACGAAAAAATAAGTAAATTTTAAAAATTAGAAATAATAATTTTTAGTAAAAAAATATTTGGGCCGTTAGTTTATATTGTTTTTATATCCCTTTTTAAGATGAATGCTTTACTCTTTTTTTGAAGGGCATATGTAGTCGTGAGGTCCAGCCAGCATGGAACAATTTTCCGCATGTTTTTCATGCCACACAACATGCGGTGTGGAATGCTCCTTTGAGTCTTATTAAAAAGTCCTTTTAAGGGCGTGATCTTTCTTCATCACTTTGCTTAATTAGCCCTTTGTGTAAGGTTTTCCTTGGTTCTCTCTTTTGTAGGTACCTTCACCATGTCTTCTAGAGAGGAGGCTATTATTAGTGATGATGAGTCCATTTCCCATGGTTCCTCTTCTCATTTTTCATGGGGGTCACTTAGTCGCTCCCTTTCTAATTCGTCGGGATCTGCTTCTTTTCTGAGTCTGAGGAAATCTCAATGATCTTCTATTGAACTTTATCCTTCTTCCCCCTCTTATATTGAGTGGGGCATTTCTTGGATTTTCTCCTCACCAAAAAGCGTTGGGCTTTACCACATTTGCTCTTACATTGGCCCAGAAGGCTGTCATTGAAATGCTTAAGAGGCAGATTTCTAACAAAGTTGAACTTCTTCATGCTTGGGAACACCGCATCGAGACTTCAAAAGGATGAGAGTTAAGTCTCTCATGGGGAGCTCAAGAAGGCTCGTACAAGGGTTGCAATTCTTGTGGATTCCTCGGACTTAGAGTCTGATTAAACACAGTTCTCGTTTCAACCTTGCCATGTTGCCCACTTTCTCGGAATAAGGCTGTAGGTTAGGGTTCTTTCGCTCTCTTCTAAAGTTTTATGATTTGCTTTTATTTTCAGTGTTCGACCTCTCTGAGAGGAGAATAATCTCTGTAATCCCATATTTGAAAATTGACATAAAGTTGAAATTCAGGATGATATTCGAATATTTAGATTTGCTTAAGCATTTTGTTGCTTTCTTTCTATATATAAAAGTTTGATTAATATCATCTTCTCAAACTTGTTTGTGATTTGGTTTAAAACAAAGCATTTTGGATGAACAAACCGCTATTTTATATCTTTTGTTTTTTGTGTTTTAGCTAACCTCAATCCTATACAGAGGGTCTTTTATGGGTTTTTGTCCAATAATAATCCTTACACATTTGAGGGTCTTTTATGGGTTTTTCTCCAATAATAATCCTTATATGGGTTTTGTCCAATAATAATCCTTACACATTGGGTTATAGTTCTCGCTATTTACTAATATAAATCTTGTGTTTGGTATTGTTGTTTCATTTTATATTTCCAGTAAGTCTATAATATATTTTGTGTCGTGACAATAGAGTAAGTATTGTTATTATATTTATTGAAAATTTTGACAAAACTTTGTCAAGTATCATCCTAATGATACTAGCTAAGGAGATAAAATTGTTGTTCAATAGCTTTAAAATATCCATACAATAACTACAAATCATAATCTTATCATGTGTCATTTTTACATATCCAATTTTTTCACTCTATCTTTTGTGTCAAAACCAAAATATTCACGATGTTTTAATTTACCTAATTTTTGGTGATCCGCATTTTTGTCCCGATTGTTTTCCTCCAACCTTTTGGAACAAAACCGATTTATTAGCCAATATATTGTAATTCACCGACTTGCTAACTATGCAAGTGGACCATCCAAACTGGCATTTGTTTTGTACAAGCACCCTATGGCAAGACGTGCTACTTTTCTTTCATTGGGTAGATCAATGGAGTTGGACCTTGATATGTTGCAGGGTAATCAAAAGCGCTATGAAAAAAGACAGAGAGAGAGAGAGGCATTATGAAAAAAAACAAAAAAAAAATATATATATATATAGAGAGAGATAGCAACACAAATTTTGAATGAACAGATGGAATGACATAACACATGCCTTGTCTTTGCGTGAAGGCCTTCTTACAGGATTTCTTAATGGAGGTGATGAACCCACTTCTCGACAATGGAGGCTGACCCATACCATGGCCTGATTTCATCATCTGAGCCCACTGGAGAGTGATAAACGCCTTCCAACGTTATGTTGAGTGCCCCTTCCAAATGTGCTGAAATTTCAGGAACAACTCCATCTCCCCATACATTGGCTCGCCCACAAACCTGGTGCAACATTGGTAGATCCCTGGCGTCAAATTAAAACTACGCTCCAAGAACCAGTGTTGACGTATTGACTAAAAATCTGGGGTTTTAATTATTTAATATGAAACTACTGAAAACTAAATTACTGAGACTCTTTTAAGGAGAAGAAAGTTCTCTCTCTCTCTTCATGAGCATGCATGTCGGTTCATTTGTGCAAACGCGTGTCCCAACTTCCTTTCATGTACATAATACATATAATCCTACTTGGAAAAAGTATCCTCAAGCATCACAGTACTACTCACTTGAACTTGACATTTTCTGCTGTTTCTTTTTAACCCCAGTTATTGGATGATGATTTAAGGTAGTTAGATACACCACTGCAGAAATATATACAAATGAGAGAGAGAGGGAGAGAGAGATTGTAAATGGGGGATCTGTTCAGTCTAATGGGGTGAAGTTTGTTGGGAGAGATTGGGATTCTCAATTACCTCCTTTTGCAAGTATTTATCCATGCATAGATATACCTGCTTGTACCCCTGTCCAATGAAGCGGGCACGAATTGTAGGAGATGTGGAAACTGACATGTCCTCATTTATGACTGCAGTTTTGGCTTCAACTTTCATTGCAAGTAGAGTTTCTTGTGTTCTGCCTGATTTCCCAAATAAGCGAGCCCCCTGTATATGCCTGCAAATTATGTGATGAAAACTCCATTTCTCAGAGCACTGAAGTGACTCACAAATCAATAAAATTGAGCATGACACTTGATTAGAGGCATAAAACTATATCATATGTTGTGACCATTTCCTCATACAATTTGGCTACTTTATATCCATCAGTGCATGATACTTGGATATAGGTCCATATTTCAAATACATTGCACTACTCACTTATATTCAACATATGCTAATGTACAAGCTAATGTATTAGTCCAAGGCGCACGGTTGATCTATACCCTCAGCTTTTGGTACTTTTCAGGTTTTATACTACAGTAACTTCAAGGGATGTCTCTCGATAACTTTAAAGTTAGTCTATACTAAAATAACTTCTTTTAGGGATAAATATATGAAATTGTATTAAAGAAAAAGTTCATACATCCACTTCAAAGATCATCTAGTTTGGCAGTCAAGATAGAGAAGCAGAAAACAAGACGGGAAAGAATCACAGAGTGAGCATATAGTATGATAACCTTAAAACACTAGGATTGTTACCAGCCAAAATCACATGCACAAGAATAAAATAATGCTTATACTAATATTAAAAGTGGTGTCGGGCATTCATAGAGTGCCTTCATTTCGGTAAACTAATGCAAAGCAAACATAAGATAATTGACTATACCTCCCAGCTATACATACATATTTTAGGTCTGGTGTGTAAACAGCTTTTGCACAATATCTATCCACATAATCCAATAAACCCCTTGTTTGATCAATGACTCCTGACACTCCTTTTGGAGGGGCACTGAAAATGATCCATAATTCAAGGTCAGATACAATAAAAGGACTTAAAGGAAAAACATAGGACACTATGAGGGAGTAGATGAGCATATTTTCCCAAGGCGCACTTCTCATAGGCTCAATAATTTCATAGAACATAAGAAGCAGAACAGAATTAAAATGCATCTACATTGATCAATATAAGTCAGAATAGAAGTGCTGAATGATCTCCATATTCTATATGAGCAAAGCAAATGGATGGATGTAAAATATTGACTTCTTGACGAGGTGGACTCAAGATTAGTCATCAAATCAAATCAATTATTTGCAGTCTAGAAGATATACGTATGTGGAGTTCCCAGGGTTAATAGCAGTGAAACTTGCGATTGTCCGAATTCTTCCAAATAGACACGTGCAAGCCAACCTCCTGCTGAATGTCCAATCAAGGACAAATATTCCCCTACATATAAAAAAGTTTGGTATCTCAGAGACTTGGAAGCAACGAGTAGTTTGTAATTTATTTGTAAGAAATATGTAGCAAATAAGAAGGATTAGGTACATTGTCGATTAAATATGCAGCTAAACATTGCATCATATTCCAGAACGGGTGAATGGTGTTGAGGAATTTGTTTTTCCTAATGTTAACACTTGACACAGTGTTCAGTTCATGTTACAGAATATGAAGAATAAGGGAAAAACCAAAGTAAGCCACTATTAGCATGCCATAAACTACTAAGAAGCATGTATAGAGATGTGTGATAATAAACAATATGCACAATTTGAGCTACTTTATTGTGATGAATGGGTGGTTCTGGCCAGTGCTACTACATTGGAGTAAGAAACATTATGACATTATGGATCTTTCTTGTTCCGTCTATGGTCCGTCATACTTATTGGGCAAACTCATTAACCTTTAAACATTTGTTATTGGTGAAGTTTATATTGGTATCTGGGACTTGATGTCAAAGTGATCATCAATTTGCTTAATTTTTGCATTCACCACTTCCTTGAGAAGAAAGCAAAAGGGAACAAAATCCCTATTTTCAGCATTCTTGAGTCACTTCGAGAAGAGCATTAGTTGATAGAGCAGCCATACCTTCGGCTAGTTGTTTTGCCTCATGAACAGCTTTGTCAACCCTTTCCAAATACCTAGCAGCACAAGTAAACTGTAGTCAAGCATGTCAGCCAATATTTTTGAGATGGTATACAATATAAACAAATGGACTATGAGAAAGCATAGCCACTAGCCAGTGGTCATCACATTCAGTGAAATGAGTAAAGGTAATGGAGAGGGTAGGACCCTCCATTGGGATACAGTCATGCTTTAATGGATCCCACTTCCGCCTCTATCACCATGGGAGGGTGATGATCCAGCAGACTAGGTTTTTCCAAATAGTGCATTGTATCTCTATACATTCCCCATATATGTTTATCAATCTCTTAATCGTATCAGGAAAATCAATTACCAATCAAGGACCGGTCTAGGACGAAGTGTTCCCCGCCAATAATTTGCATCTAATAAACCAGCTGCATTCCTTAGCCAGTCAACTCGAGAAACTTTAGCAACAACAGTGGCTATACCTTTGTCTTCCAATGTATGAGCCAAAGCTTTATAATCATTAGAATTATTTCCCAAACCCTGAGAAATAAACATCATACAAGTAGGTGTAAATGATCTAACTTACTTAACAAAACCATCCATGTTAAGTACCACCTAGACATAGTACATAGCCAGCACTGGCAAAAAGAATCGAACAATCAGCAGTCGTAGTCAAAAGAATAGGGTCGAATTCCAAGGGACATATTTAACAGCACCGTGAGCATCAGATGAATCTCCCCATTGTCTAGTCTGTATATATATTGGGGCATTATTTCTCAATTTTCACACCATTGTGAATTCAGCTTAAGAAAAACTACCAATCAAAGCAGGTTCCCCATGCTAGCAACAATCCTTAGCATAAAATAAATAAATAAACTATAGAATACAAGCAAAATGAAAGAAAAACCATAATTGCCAGAAGAATTTAACGCCAGTAACATTACCAGGAGACAGGGAGAATATGGAGCAAACCCAAGAACTATTCAAACAGTGACTTTTCGAGAACAAAAGAGGCAACATATTCTAATTAAAAGCAAAATAAATGAAGCACTATAAATTCATTGCAGGAAGAAAATTAGTGAAGTTGAGTAACCTGGAGAAAGAAACTGAAGGGAACAATCAATTCCAAAAGAACTAGATGTCCAAAAAGTAAATCAAATCCAAGGAAAAGAAACCAGAGATAACAATCAATCCAAATTGTAAACTACCAACAGAGAAAAAACAATGAGACAACCCACAAATCTCGCAGGTTTTCAATGGTTTTGGGGCACATTTCGCCAGATATTTTCAGCATGAAATGAGGTGAAAATTTGAAACCAGAGACATGGATTGGCTGAGAGAGAAATGAAATATAGAACTTAACAGGCAGAATAACGGCTGGGCGACAGGTGACCGTTGGTCCGCGGGAGTTTTGAATTGCAGAGGCGAGGGGCATTATCTGTTTCCCGCACGCCATCTTGCTCGGTCCGCCACAACCAAAATATCTCCCCCGCTTTAGAGGGGTGTGCAAAGCCTGTGAAATAGGTTGGTTATGAGGGTCTAATGGGCCTGGTGAACTGGGCACAAAAAGCCCCGGTTCAAGGGCCAGTTTCGAGGCTGAGTATCGGTGCGGTGGTAGGAAAAGAGCCTCGGCTTAATTGGATAGCGCTTGACCAAAGGCGGGCCCCTTGCCCCTTTCCCCTTGACTCACAAAAAAAAAAAAATATAGCCTGATGGTTTACTAGGACCGGTTTATTTTTTAGAAACTGTTTTTATGAGTCCATGTAGAAATGACTCACCTCTTATTTTTAGATGATATTTTGACCTATTTTTTAAGGACATTTAATCTCTAACATGGAGCTCATGAATATGGATGAATAAATAAATTTTAAAAATTAAAAAAAATAATTTTATTAAAAAAACATTTGTACCTTTAATATCTATTGTTTTTAGATGGACTACCCACTTGCATCCATCTTTAAGATGGGTACTTTATATCTCTGGGACTGCAAATGTAAAAACAGTGTACCGACTGCATGAAACAATTTTCTTTATTTATTTTTTATCTTTTTTACATTGGTGTCCAGGCACAACTCAACCCATTAACAAGGGCAGCCCGGCGCGACAAGTAGAAAAGCAAGGGTGGGCGCTCTGCCTATTGAAGTATGTCCCGCTCTAAAATCTATCTCAATATAGAATTTGGATCTAAATTTCTGGTGATCTATAATCCGCATCATGGTGATCAAGCATATGGAAAAAATAAAATAAGTGTTCCTTTTATGATTTTATTGCTCCCATTTGGTTTAGAATTTAGTTGGGTACTCTTTTTTTTTTTTTGCAATGACCATTTTAAAGATGGACATTTTGATGCTAAGGGACGCATCCCCAAGCTTGTATAATAGTTTACCTCTAACTTATGGTTATATAACTGGATTTTTTGTATTAAATAAAAATGAATGGTATTAAATGTGGGAAAAAGTTTGTATAGAGTTGAGGCTCTAAACAATCAAATTAGAGCCCACCTAAAAAATTTCACTAGAAGAGATTGTTTTGATGCGCAAATATCTTCAAATTGATCATCTCGACATCAAGATGCATGAACATGAGAAAAAAATGGATTTCAAGTATTGAAAATAGTGCATCTTGTAACACATTTTTTGACGGTCAATTTACAAGATTTTCAAATTTTCATAGATATGCTCGATCTACACTCTTTTTGAAGCTTAAAATTTTATAATTGAATATGAAAATATATTTTAAGGCTATCACAAAGATTTTCAATATTAAAGCTACATTTTTCGACACTAATTGAAGGTACACTTTACTTTGATTGTTTAAATCCTCGGCTCAATACAAACCGCACCCTTAAATAAAAGCTTTTGATAATTTTGATAACAACTAATAGAACATCATTAATAGTAGAAAAAACTTGTTTTATCAGTAACAGGTGCTTAATCTATAGGGTTGGTTTCGCATGAGTGTCAATCCCAAACAATCTAAGGCGCATTACCATAACATACTGGAAGATGTAATTTTAATTTAAAAAATTCTCACGATAGCCTAAAACGCCATTTCTGCTCCTAATAAAACTTAAAGTTCCAAAAAGGGTTTAGATCAGCAAAACACCTAAAAAATTTGAAAATTTACTGTCTAGATAATATGTCACGAGAAGCAATTTTTTAGAACTTCGAACTTCTTTTTTTTTTGCATATCCATTGTCTTGATGTCGAGATGTTTGAAAATCTACTGTCTAGATAATATGTCACGAGAAGCAATTTTTTAGAACTTCGAACTTTTTTTTGTTGGGCATATCCATTGTCTTGAGGTCGAGATGATCAAGTGGTGGATTTTTTAGCACCAAAACAACTTTTTATCGTAGATTTTGAAGGTGTACCATGCTTCTATAGTACAATATTGGTGCACTATATAAACTTCTTCCTATCTTGGGTAAAAAGTATTGGTAAAATTTTGTTTGGACCCCTGAAAATGGTTGGATTTCATAATAATCCCTCCCTTCTATTGAGCGGTATTGATTTTTTATAGATATGTAGCATCCCACCTCCTACTCACATCTCTTCCTTTCCTTCTCTATTTTCACTTCACAAAATATCCCAAATAATTATATTTACCTCAACTACCCTATTTTTACCTCAACTACCGTTTCCATCTCTTACGAGGGAAGTGACAGAGGATGGGATGATATATACTTCTAAAAATTAATTCCATGAAATAGAAAAAATGGAATAGGGGTTATTAAGAAATTGAATTTTTTGAGGTATCTTTACAAAATTTTTCAAAAAATATACTCGGAAAGATTTTTTGGATTTGAAAACCTTGAAATCCATCTAAAATTATAAGATTATTATTTCAACATAGAAAATTTCTAGCTCTTTAATACTTAGATTTTTCTATCCAAAAACCGGGATCCATCTAAAATTCATTAGATGATCATTTTAAAAATGAAATTTGAGTTATTTAAAACTAAGGTTCCAAAAAATGTATCGTCTATTTTCAATTTTATGGCTTTTTATTGTCAGGTTCATAAGTGTGTGATTGAATTTATTTATTTATTTATTTTTATTTTTTTCTTAGTGTTAGTCATAGGTTGCAAATGATGCAACCGTCATGGGTCTGCTCTCTAGCTTCGTTTTTGCCCGAGGGAGCAAATGAACTTTTGTCCCGCGAGAGCACAAAATCGTTTTACAAAAATACTTCCGTCAAAAGTTCAACCGTAGGTAAGCGTTGGTCCCAGGCGTGCCTCTCTGTAGCCTGAAATTCTAGGGTTAGGTTTAGGTTTGGGTTTTCACCACCCATCCTCTGATTTCTGGTGTTTCCTGAATTTATGTTGTGCTTTCTCGTCTCCGTAAATCTTAGTTTAGAGTTTCTTAGGTCCTTGTATTGATTTTTTTTTTCTTCTGAAAATCTCGTTGTTAGGGTTTTGAGAGCTCGTCTCGTGCTCCTCCTCCTCTTAAATACGATAGCTAGGGTTTTATCTCTGAAAACCTAGGTTTCCATTATGACTTCTTTTGACGAAGAAGATGAAACCCTAGCTCAATTCCTTGAATCAGAGGTCCTTTCTCAGGATTCAGACGCGGTGAGTTTTCATTGAATTTGTATGTATCGGTATATATATATGATTCTTTACAATTGGTTATGCTTATGGAAATACATATTATGATGTTCTTCTGGGTCTATAGTTACATTGCCTTCGATTATTGTAATTGTGTACCTTTTTTAATTTAGCTTAATTGTGGTTCAATTGTCTGCAGAAAATCATATATTCACTGTTTCAATTTGAGAAATTAAATATCTGGTAATATCGTTTATTTTGTTGCAAGTATGGAAATTTATTTCTGTACATTAGGCTACCCTTTATGTATTTCAATAAAGCATGTCTTTTTTTGCTATACATAACGGATTTGTGATTGATAAGCACGACTTTCAGTGTATTTAAATTATTCCTTTTTGAAAAAATCATTTACTCTATCGCGATTATGGAAACTTATTGCTGTAAGCTTGGTAAGCTTTCTTGTATCGCAATAAAATTGCTATATATTACGTCATGTTATTGTTGAGTATGACTTTTGGTATGCGTAAAGGATCTCTTTGTGAAAAAATTAACGTTTATTTTTTTGGTTAAGCTGACCAAAATCATCTCATATAATTTAACGCATCTCATATAAATTATCTCATATAATTTAACTTTAGGGAAATTATCACTAATTATCCCTTATAATTCTTGTATTTACAAAAGGGTGCAGTTTGTATAGAGCCGAGGCTCTAAACAATCAAATTAAAGCCCACCTTCAAATAGTATCGAGAAATGTGATTTCAATATTGAAAATCTTTGTGATAGCCTTAAAATATATTTTCAACTTTAATTATAAAATTTAAACCTTCAAAAATAGTGTAGATTGAGAAGATCTATGAACACTTGAAAATTTTAAAAATTGACAATCCAAAAATGCGTTACAAGAAGCCCTATGTCCAATACTTGAAATTCATTTTTTCTCATCTCCATACATCTTGATGTCGAGATGATCAATTTGAAGATATTTGGACATCAAAACAACCTCTTCTATTAAATTTTTTGAGGTGGGCTCTAATTGGATTGTTTAGAGCCTCGGCTTTATATAAACTTTTCCTTTTACAAAAATCCCAATTTTTTTTGTTAATACCCACAACAAGCCTGCCACGGTTCTATTAGAACAATAGTGACTTGCGCTACGATCTATCCATAGCGCATTTGGTACTTTCTTGTCTGGGAGGACGCACCAAAAGGTGCTGCAGTTTTGTTAGATCCATAGCTACACAAAATACATGTTGCTCTATGATCCGTAGTTGTGCAAAAGGCACTACAATTTTGTTAGATCAGATCGGGCCTTTTGTGCTTTTTAGAATTTCAGAACGTGCCAAAGATGATACGGTCTTAACAGAACCATCGCACCTAGTGCCATAGATCTAATAGATTCTTAGCGCATCTAATAAAGCCTTTGGTACTTCACAAAGTGCCAAATGCGCTAAGCACTATAGGTTGATATGGATCTAATTGATCCATAGCAGTAGGTGCTACCATTTTGTTAGTACCAATGTTACCCCAACACTTTATTTGGGTTTAATATTGCGTGTCAACACATGTTGACACTTAAACATGATGGCACTGGTCTTGAGTTTGGTGTCGACACTTTGTCTTCTATTTTTATTGCTAAAATCAAAGTAGCTATGTGGTATTGTAGACATGCAACTTGGAGGGGTCATGGGTTGGAGCTCCACCCGTGCTATAAACAATGTGTCCCCCCCCCACCCCCTCCAGCCCCCAAGCATGAAAAGCCTTTTTTAAGTGCGAGGAACTCTTTTAAAGGCTGCTGGAGAGGTTGATCCCATGACCTTTTAACAAGGTGACATTGCCTCTACTGCCTAGGCATGTACATGCTTTGTGATAGAGAAGGTTACTTATTATCTATATCTATTTATAAATGTAAAAGGACATAAAAAGTAATGTATGTCTGGGGCTTTGAACCATGGATCCCTTGTTCTCACCTCACCTTCTAAAGAGCATGCTACTGCCTAGACTACTTGTCACATTATGTTTTTTTTATAGGAATTTACATATATATATATATATATATATATATATATGGAAAAATCTTGGGTGAGCCCACTAGCTCATGGAATAGTATAAGCCCAACGGTTCAGATTGAATCTGGGCCGATCTGACG
>NW_006494910.1:7554840-7569461 GCF_000471905.2 Amborella trichopoda | reverse complement strand
TATATATAAATACACACTGTACACTATACAAACGTCTAAAAGTACATACTTCTTTTACCGTTTGTTCTAGATAGACACATACGGTGGTGTCCATGTGACATTGGTTAGAACCGTTGCTTTGCTACAAATCTAACAAAACCCTAGTGCCTTTGGTGCTTTCTCCCTGGCCAGGATGTGCCAAATGCACCACAGATTTAATATATCTAATTCTAATAGGACCATACAGGGGTTACTTTGGTATGACAATGTTTTAGGAAAATGGGTTAGAGCGTAAAAAACAAAATTTTGGGCTTTATTGTAATCTTTTAAAAATTATAAGGGATACTAGTGATAATTTTGCTAGCTTTTATTACTAATTACGCCATATAAATTAACTTTTTTATTTTGCAAAGTTAACTTTGATTACTTGAAATTTATGAAACTACTTTTTTATTGGAATATTAAATTCACACGATGGTAAGAGTTAGAAAGATTAGTGTAGTTGAGATGAGGATGTTGAGATGGATGAGTGGCAAGACAAGGAAGGATATAATTCATAATGAATACATTCGAGGGAACTTGGGGGTACCTTCAATAGGCGATAACATGTGGGAAAATAGATTTAGGTGGTTTGGTCATGTGGAATATCGACCTAGAACAACACTAGTTCGGGGGTTATTTTGTTCTAGTGGAAATCTCTAAAAGGATAAGGAAAGGGCCTGAATGGGCATGAATGAAAGTAGTGAGAGAAGATATGGTGACTTATGGTCTAACTAAGGATATGGCCCTTGATAGAGTGAATGGCTGAACAAGATTTGTGTAGCTAACCCCAAATAGTTGAGATAAAGCTTGGATGATGACAAAAGTGCTAGAAAGAAATACAAGTTTCATATTATAATTGATGCAAAGTTGTGGAAGTGTGGATGCAGTCTCTTAAATACAAAAATAAAAACGTTGTAACTTGTGATGAATTGATCAAGACCTGGATAATGTCTTTACTGCATAGGCTTTTAATTTACATACTATTGCAGTATTCTTTTATTCAACTTGATTGACTTGGAGGAACCATGCTTATTGTAACACATTTGGATCCATAATAAGTATGTCTTAGAGTGGGAAATTGCAGTTGGGCTACGTTACAAGGGTGGTTTTGTAGTTTATATTCGTATTAAGAGCGAGGGCGTTCAAAGAACAAGACTTCTTCATCTTCTCCTTTTATCTCCATTATGTTACATGTAGGATAAGGCAATATGCTTATTTTGTCCAATGTTGCATATGCCTGAAATAGTGTTTCATATTTCATGATGTATTGTTGGTTTAATGGAAGGGATGTTCATTGGCCAAAAAAACAAGATGAGAATTGTTGGGTTTTTGTGGCCATTAAAGGCCTTTTGAGAGCATGTAGTCAATATTTTGATACAGAGGAACAATGAACTTCAGTGGGAGTATGGTCCAGTGGGACCAAAATTGGCAAATGATGTTTGCCGAGACTCAGACTAGGCTTAACGAACTAGGCTAGTCGAGTTACAAAACCCTAAATACCTGAGCATAGATCACAACTCATGAGAGCTAGCAGGGTTATCCCGTGATGAGGTCGGAGCTGCCTAGGGTAGTGAGCCAAGGGACTGTGTGACCTTTGTGTGTGATGGTAGGGGTTATAGGGACGAGGGCCACAACCTCATCTTGAACCATCACATGGTATGTACATATGGTAGCCGTATTGGGAAAGCAAAGCACCATTGAGGGTGATACATGTACATGTACGAGAGATGACCCCTATATGCACCATAGAGTTATGGTTGTACAAATTTTGTGTCACCTTGGACTTGTCTTTAAGGGGGAACCTGTAACCTATAGACTAGGATTGTGCCTCCTCATATATTGGCTGACTTTGGTAGCCCAATCATGAATCCCTGTGATGGTCTGTAGGTCATGGGAACTGCTGGCTCGGTTTGAGAAAGTGAGTGTTATAGTCCTCAGTAGAAGATGGAGTGTTTCGGCAAATTTATAAATGAAGAGAAAATGAATTTTAATTGTTTTAAATATTCAGAGAGAAATATAAAATAATTACATTTTTCTAAAAATCCTTTAAAGTTTTTTATAAAGTATAAAATATATGGGGGCCCACCATTATGATAGATGTGGGAAGTGCGTGGGGCCCACATAAGGGCCTCATGAGTGGCGCGCACCTCCTTTTGTATACTTTCTAATTTTTGATGAGGTTATCAAGGCACTCAATCAACTAAAACAAAAGGGGAAAGTTTGAGAAATTAAAAGATTTGATTATAAAACTTAAAGCATGTGGAAGAAGATTATGGAAAAGTAAGGCAAGTATAGTATATTTTTCATATTATTTTTATTTGATAGGATTAGGTTAAGGAAGCTGAAGGATAATGTTCTAGCACCTTCCTTTTAATCATGATGGTTGATCTAAGGATTGTATAGTTAAGATCTCGCACCCCACAGGTCTCCTATGATCAATGGTCTAGATCTATTACCTATAAGGATGGCTAACCCTAAAAAACCCTAACCCTAGAGAAAGTTATAAATAGGCCTCATGGGGGGCTCAATTCTCTACACCTCTCATCTCTCTCTCTCCCCCCCCTCAAAGGTGGCACACCACCCGCTGTCCATCTCTCTCTTAATCTTTCACATCTTATCTAGCCTCCCTTCGAATTTTAGATAAAAAAAAAAGGAGGGGCACACAACCCTAGCGTCCCAAAGGGGCACCCCCCACTCATAAGGCATTGAGGTCATCTTGCTTCGCCCATAGTTCCACCATTGCTCTCTGATTTGTTAAAGTGTTGTAGCCTAAGGCTTCCCATACTTTGAAGATCTGAGATAGAACATCCAGTTGAGATAATCTTCTGGCATCTTGTTCTATGGTTTGTAGTCTTGTGATTTCTTGTGCCCAAGAGCATTATGTGCTTTTGTTTACTAAATAAAAGAAGTTTTTATTAGTGGCAGCAAGTGAGAGCTTTTTTTGTAATTGATATTTGTTTATTTTAAGTTGATTTTATTGTATTTGGACCTCTGTAAGTGTTCTAGCTGGTAAAAAAAAAGAAAAATTAAAAACAATATATATCGTGCTAGATCACCCTATCCAACTTTCAATAATAACTGTGACATTATTACTTACATGGGTTTGACAAAGGTATTCAAAGCTTGTTTGACTTTCTTCTGGTTCGACATGGATTTATTGGTCTTGCTGTATCCTTTTAATTTAGTTTGTATCAGTAATTTTCAGTTATTTATTTCTTTGAAAGGGTGAGTGTACGTGTTTGTACCATTGTGTTTCTAATCCTCCTGTTATGAAATGACTAATGATAGATCTCAGTGTTTTGGCCGGGTATAATGAAGAGAGCAGAAATTAGGAATGAGGAACAAATTTTAATTGTTGGTAGGAAACCCATTTTCTGAGTGAAAGTGCAAATAATAGAACTTCTAGGAACATTATATGTACTCTGATTCAATCTAAAGAAGAGAAAGGATGTTCTGCCAGGTAGATGTGGAGAAGTTGCATGACTACTTGGATTGGATAGTTTGGTTTTATATTTTGGAGCCACTGGGCTTCAGACTGTATGGGTCTTATGGATCTTTGAATGCTTTGTTGCCTTCACTTCAGGTGTCAAATCTCGATCAACAGATTAGTAAAAGAATATGTTACTTTGGGATTTCTGGGGGGCTTCAATAGTCTTTTATCTCTTGTTTAACCTTTTGAGCAATTATTGGGCATGCTTTTCCTTTCGCTGTTGGCATTACTCTCTAGTTTAAGTTTTTTATTTTCTTCTTCTTTTTCAATAATCCCTTTTTGCAGTACCTTATGAGTCTTGCTTCATATATAAGGTCTCAACAATTTTTTTTTCCAAATATTAATGAAAAAACACAATTTCCTATGGCTATGTATAGTATGACACACATGTCATTTCGATGGTATGGTCTTAGGGTTATCACTATCCGCTTTATTGTTTGGAATATTGGATGGTAATGATGGGGAAGTTGACCATACAGTTTGCCTTTCTTTTATCAGCTTAAGGTGTTTTAGATTACCTTATATGGTTCCATGACCTGTGTTTCTCTCTCTCTGTCTTTGATTTCTTTCAAGAGAGTTTATGGATCTCTTCTCAGTGGTGTCAAGCAAGCCTAATCACTCTTGCAGCTTCTCTTAGTAGCATAGTGCCGTGGATCTTGTATATGCCTTCTTTATATAACACCTAGCAAGTGATATGGAGAAAAATATCGCCTTCCCTTGTGGCTAGATACACCGCCACTCATATTCTTGAACTAGTATAGGAAAGATTACCTTATTAAGGATATAGCATTATGTAGGGGCAGAGTTATAAATTGACATTTATATTTGGGAAAATTTTGTATAGACCCCTAATTCTCCATCTTATTTCACGGTAGACCCTCATTCTATTTTTCTTTCAAGCGGCATTAAAAAACCTTCAAGTATTTCACCGTACTCCCACATCTTTTCTCTCGTAGGTTTATTCACTTTTGGCCACAAAAACTAGCCCCAACAAATTATTTTATTTAATCTCAATCCAAAAGCTTGTTTAACCCTATTTTGCACTTTTGCAATTCTGTGTTGATTTTGCCAAAAAAAAGAAAGAAGAAGAATTCAATTGTGTTTAAATTGTGTGTGCGCACGTGTGTGCAAGAGAGTGAGAGAGTTTTCAAGAAGTACAAAATAGGGTTAAAAAAGATTTTGGATTGAGATGGAATAAAACAATTTGTTGGGGCTAGTTTTTGTGGCCAAAAGTGAATAAACGTGGGAGAGAAGAGATGAGGGGGTATGTTGAAATACTTGAGGGTTTTTTTATGACCTTTGAAAGAAAATAGAATGAGGGTCTACCTTGAAATAAGATGGGGAATTGGGGTTTGTACGAAATTTTCCCTTTATAGTTGTCTTATTTTATATTTACCTTTCGTAAGCCTGGATGAGAAAGGAGGGTTGTGTTAGGTTGGCAGCCTACGGAAACTTTTGCCACATCCCCATAATGAAAGATGACCCCAAATGGTTGGGATAAGGTTAGGATAATGATGATGGTGATTTTAATTTCATAGACATAGATATGTGCATTTAAATTTATCTCTTTCTTTTCTTGGGCAATTTATGTATTAATACGAGAGAAACATACTAACTACAAGTATGTGTTGTCATCCCCAACATTTTTTGTTACGTAAAAAAAATTATAGTTCTTTTGCCTTTTTTACTTTTATATTGGCAGTTTCATTTTGTTAAGCAACATGCACAGACATGGGAAACAAGATCTGACCCCACTTCTCAGCTACCCAAAAAAAGACAAAAGGAAACAAGAATAAAAGATACAGTAAATAAAAACAGAGAGATGATAAGGAGGAACCTAATAAAGCAATCAATATTCTAATCGCGTCACATGGAAAATGGCTTCCTTAGCCATGGAGGAAGCTGCCTACTCAATCTCATAAAGTGCATGGTAGAAAGTAAACAACATCATCTTGCATAACTCCCATGAGCTAAGCTATAACTATAGCAATGCGAAGAGCTACATTTTCCAAAGGACCCATTAACCACATTAAATCAGTTCTAGCAAGGTAGGTCCTGACAGAAATTTAGGCAAGCCTATGTACTAATATCATCATAAAACCTGCTACCTTGGTTTAGAAGTGTTCCGAAAGCGATCAAAATTGAATTTAACTACCCATGGGAGGGATCCACTTTGGGCATGAATGGGTAAACATTTGCTTGGAGTGGTTTCTGGAATTCTTAGTGGATCATTAGTTTGGATATTTTCTTCCAGTTAGCTTTTCTAATTAATGGAAATGTTTGACAGGCAGATTGGGTGAGTGAGGTCAAAGGTTTAAACCCTTGAAGTTTGTCCTGGAAAACCCAAATAACCTGACCCACTCTTTTCTAGGAATTGGCCTTGGGCCTGATTGGTCAGTTATTGATGGTTGAAATGCTACATCCCAAGGTCAATTCCTATTGCTGAACTACCAAATAAAACAAATAAATAAAACCTGTGCAAATGAGTGAAATCCATAGATATCTTTTAAATATGTTATTATGTCAATTTGATCGCTTCCTGAGTTGAACCAATGGATTTGATTATCTGTTTATTTGCTTATGGTTAACAAAAGAGTTATTATCCATTTCAAATCAGATATGGGCTATTGAACTTGACCCTTTTAGAGTTTGCTACCATTTTCCAGGAAGAGACAACAGAAAGACCAAAGAAGAGGTTACATCTGGACACTGAAGTCGGAAGTTCACCAGAACTCATGCCTGTGAATAGATGCAATTGTGACAATGGCAATAACAAGAATCCTGTGGAAAGTGGTGATGCCATAAAAGTGGGACCCATATTTCGGTCATATGGGGAAAGCTCTCAGTCTAGTTTTTCCTGTCACGGTCAAAGGCATATCGAAAGTGGAAATTTCAGCAAGATACCTCCGGAACTTTTTCATCATATACTGAAATTTCTCTCATCAGAGGTGATAATCTGGTGTGGGAAGGCTGTATTTCCGTTCAATGAAGAGTGCATATGATTTAAAAGAGTTGTTTTAGTTTAAATTATTGATATCCCTGTTTACCTTGTTTCCAGGATCTGATTTCTTGCTCATTAGTTTGTCGATTCCTGAGCTTTGCTGCATCTGATGAATTCCTCTGGCGTCGTTTGTGAGTATATATGTGAATCCAGTTCTTCTAGATGTGTATTTTGGCAATGTATTCGTGAGAAATCCGAAAAAAACAATTATAATAACCCTTGTTATCAGGTTTTCTTCTTATAATGACCACTTTTCTATTATTTAAGCACAATTGCTCACAGAGGTTTCTAAGGAATATAAATTCTTTCCTTTAGTGATTAAGAAGGTATTACTATTAGTTATGTTCTCTGTGGCTCTCCATGCATGCAGTTAAGTATTTGCTTGTTTTATGATGCATGTTGTGTATATGGATGTTTGTGTGTTGGTTGTCACTGAAGACTACACAGTGAAGTTTCCAGTTTGTTGTGGCGTATTATCTTATTCAATAAGTTACTGAGTGACATCCTTCAATTTAGTGTGTCAGCAAATACTACAGGAGGGTAATAGATTAACTGCAATGATTTAAAAAGTGGATCACTTAGCACTTAGGCGGTCCAGTAGCCCTAGGCGGGCGGTCCCTGGGCGGCCGCCCAGGGCTTGCGCCCCACCTTGGGGCAGAAATGCCATTTGTTGAGGGTTTTTTTGAAAAAAAATTGTTTTTAAAGGTGGGTTTTAGGTTCATTTGATACCTAAATCGACTAGAGCCCATTTTAGAGAGAGAGAAACTTAAAAAAAGAAAAAAAAAAAACTAGATTTTGTGATTTTCATTGGATCAACGTGTTTCTCAAAGTTACGAGAAATGTTTCTCAAAGTTACGAGAAATGGATCTAAACATCACCCATTAAGATTAGATTTAGTTTTGGAGTTTTCTTAGACCTATTAGAAGGTGCTTTTGAAGATTTTAACACTAGAATACATCTCAGAGGTGGAAGTTTGGAGATCGAGCAATCAAAGTGCAAAACTTTATCTTTTAGATCGTTTGTATTATTTTTAGATGTCTTCTTCAATATCTAGTCGAAGTGGACATTTGGGTTGGAAATATCGATATAAACCGAATTCGAATGACAAAAATTGCATAAGATGTAATTATTGTTAAAAAGGATACAAAAGGGGGCATAAACCAGTTTAAGATACATCTTACCGGTATTAAAGGGAATGTTGCCCCTTGTAAAAATGTTTCTGAAGCTATCAGACAGGAGATTAACCAATATATGAGTTCAGTAAAACACAAACATGAACAACATCCTTGTCATTTGCGCCTTGTTTTATGGAAATATCTTCTCCAAGTTCTTCTAGAAGTGGTGATCCCGGTTGGAAGTGTGGTCATAACTCGAATCCAAATGACAAAAATTGTGTTAGGTGTAACTATTGTGGAAAGGATACTAGTGGGGGTATTTACCGGTTCAAGAAACACCTTATCGGTATTAAGGTGGATATTGCCTCATATAAAAATGTTACTGAGGCTACCAGGGAGGGAATTATACAATATTTGAGTTAAGGGAAGCATAAAAATAAAGAAAATGGTGAAGAGGCACCAGGTAGAGCAGCCAAGACTCCTAGGGCCTCATCTGCACAGAGTAAGAGGGAGATAGAAGAAGAGGAGACAGAGGCAAATTCAGAAGAAACAGAGGAGTACTAGCTTTATGTTGAAGAGGGAGATGACTTTGATGATGATGGCCTCGAATCTAATGCATATGATAAGGCTTACCCTACTACTTTTGATGATGTTGATGACTGAAGAATGAAGACGCTTGACTCTTGGTGTTGACTATTGAGTCTTAGACTGTATATTTTATGTCTATTTTTTTTTTCTTATATTTTAGTTTCTAGTTTCTACTATCTAACTCTTGTATGTATGCTTGTATGGTTCTAGCATTGTATGAAAATATGGATTATGGACTATTTAAATTCTGCTCATTCATGTAAATATGAATTATGGATTATGTGGTATATAGTTATAATGTTAGATTTAGACTTACATTTTTCTTTGTACTGGGCCGCCCAGGTTCTGGGCGCCCGCCTAGGCGCTGGGCAGCTTGTTGGACCCTCCCAACCGCTTAGGTGCCCCTAACGCTTTTGAAACACTGGGCTAATATGGCAATTTTCCTTGGTTATGTTCTCATATTGATAATATTTCATCTCTGAGTTTCTTATAACTGAATTTCGACACCTAAGATTTATACATTTGTGTGAAGTGGAGATCCACACCTCAAGCTTTTTTAGTTAGATTGTAATATTAATGCCTCTTTGGCAGTATAATTATTAGCAAGAACAATATAGTTAGATTGATAGTTTTCTCGAACTAGTCGTTGAATTTTGTTAGTATATAATCTCAAGATCTTCTTGGAGGCATTTGTAGGAATGGTGTTTCATGTCTCAGTATTAATGAAAATGATGTGTATCTTTTGGTTATTCTGTAGAAACCATGCTCTTTTAACCATGTGTTCAGTTCGTTTGATTCCCATGACAACAAATTGTCATTGAGAGTAAACTTGCTTGTTTCTCATTTTACTGATCAAAGGGTTCTTGCCAGAATCGATTGATATATAAGGGTGAGTTCCCTTTAGATCCTACACATGCTACCCTTTGTTATGAAGTTTTTCTTCTCTTTTCTTTTTTAAATTTTTTTGGTAAGTGGATCTTACTAAACGGACTGAAAGTATAAAGAAAGTAAGTAGTGTCCAAATACTCAACCTGAAATTGATTATGAGGAATCATCTCAAGGAGCAATGGCTATGGATTGATGATGAGCTCCATCCAATGTTCAAAAGAGCGCAGGCGGGCCTAGGCGTTTTGGGGGGCGGTCACGCGCCCGACCCGGAATAGGGGATCCCCTTCCCAGAAGAAAAACCTCCCCCCTTCCTTAGGCAAAAAGGACTGAGGAGTCCTTAGGATAGGGTTTTTAAGCCTTAGGGAGTTTTTAGGGCAATTTTAGAGCCCCAAACCCCTTGTGAAAAAGAGGAAACATAATATTATAGTTACATAATAGATTTATAGACGGATACAGATACTCCGAGATTGTAAGACATCAAAATGCTTGAAATCCCAAATGTCATTATAGAAAACTAGAAGTCTAGAAATAATACACGAAGTTTTTTTCTTTTTTTGATGAAGTTAACAATTGTATTAAAAAGAAGGGGTTACAATATACCATCTAGAGTACCCACAGACCGGGTCTCTTGGAAAAACAATTAGGCCACCGAACAGGAGCCCTGTACAAAAAATTTTAGGGCTTATAAGTTTTGCCCAAGTACACATGACATACAAGAAAGGAAAGCAATTGTTCGAAAAAAGAAGAAATGGGACCAAGAGCAAGAAAAGTAGCAACCAAACACAGCAAAAAGTCGCAACTATTATGGATCTGCAGCTTGGGCCCTCTCACCCTCCTTAGTCAGTTGGTCTGGCAAGGTGTTTGGCGTCCTCCAGATATGCTTCCATGAGATGGCTATATCCTTGCAAGTATGCGTAATCTCATAAGAAATTGAGGTCAGGTACCAAGGGGGAGGGGCATTTCCAGCAGCCCAATAGATTATGTTTTTGACATCTCCCTCAACAATCAGTGATGATTCCCACGAGTGGTCGAACATTTTGAGGCCTAGGAGAAGAGCTGTAGACTCTGCGAGCTGAGAGTCTGTGTGACCAATATGCGTGGAAAAGGAAGCCGGAGTGTTGTCGTGGTGATCTCTAAAGACCCTGCCTGCTCCAACTAGGCTTGGGTTACCAAGGGAGCATCCATCGAAATTAAGTTTGATGAGGCCTACCGGGTGGGGGGGCGACCTATTGTTGGCTCTTGAGACCCGAGGGGATTCGAATTGGAGAAGTTCTTCCCAGTTGTGAAGGAAAGATGTTGCCGAAATACCGGCAAAGGCCTTGTGATTGGATGCCCAGAAGATGACCTGAGAAGTGATCTTGTGGAAAAGGGCCGAAGCTTTGCACTTGAGACCTCAGAAATCCTTGAGTTTCTTTCGGTCGAATGACCCAAATTGCTGCTGCAATGGAAGCCTTCCATAGAAGTCTACCCGCCTTCCATAGAAGTCTACCCGCCTTCAGCCAAGGAGAATCCAAGGCGGGGTTGAGAAGGGCTGGCAGGGAGGCAAGGGTAACCTAGGTGAGTCCAAACAGCCAAAGTATTTGGCTCAAGAGGTTGAGGGCAAGATTGCAATGAATGAAGAGGTGAGAGTTCATCTCTTCCTTGCAAAGGCACCTAGTGCACAGGTTGGGAATGGGGATACCCTTCCTTTGTAGTTGATCTACGGTAAGGGCTCCTTTTGAGCTCTTTTTGAGCAAGCTATCCAATTAAAGACTCCAACTTTAGGTGGTGCAATAGTGGACCACACCTTAGATAAAACCGAGGTTGGAGTGAGGGGGAAGGTGGGGGGCTGCTAGAGTTTTTGTAGAAGGAAGCTACCAAGAAGAAGCCCGATGGGGAGGGGTCCACACCAATCTATCCAAGCTTGGGAGGGTGAGGAAAGTAGAATGTAGGGTAGCCGACAAGGTGATAAATTCCAAGGTTTCATCATCAGAAAGGGGGCGTCTTAAAGAGGGATTCCAGACCCGACGATTTTTGGAGGTAAACATCTCATCTGCAATTGTGGAGGATTTGTTGGTGGCAATAGAAAAAAGAGATGGGAATTGGTTCCTTAACAGGGTGTGGCCCACCCAAAGGTCTGACCCGAATCGAATTCTTGCCCCTCCCCTAGGGTGAAATCAAATATTTTGCTTGAAGAGAGAAAGGGAAGACAAAAGACAAGAAGGACTTCCAAGCTCTTGAGGTCCTACTCGGTGATCTTCATTCAGGGAGACATGAGTCCGGCGAGATTCTATAGTTGTTGCGAATGACCTAGGACCCGAGCGAGTTGTTTTGGGCTGTGAGTCTCCACCACCGCTTTTCGAGCAGGGCTGTGTTATGTTTCCTCATGATCCTGATTCTGAGTCCCCCCAAGATACTTCGGTAGGCAGACTTTGTCCCAAGAGATAAGGTGGAATTTCTTGGATTCGGCTTCCCCTGACCAAAGAAATGATACACGAAGTTAACTAGGCAAAACCAAAAAAGAAATACATGTGACATGTCACCACCCCAATTCTCTAATGTCAACCAAACAACTCTATGGCATCACGACACTGGGTGTTCAAGTGGATCTAAAAGAGCATCTGATGATGATGATGATGCCATTCCATCATCAGAGTCATCGTCCTCCACATATTGAGTGTCATCTCTCATCTCCTCTGAATCTACTTCTTCCTCTTCATCCTCCTCTCTTGATCTCATCACCCTCTTCCTCTTCTTCGCCATTGCCTTCTCTTGCTGGGCCTTCTCCTTCCCCTTTCTTTGGCTTTGAGATTGAGCCCGAGTGGTATGCACAGGGGGCATTGCTGTCCGAGCAGCCTCACGAACCTAGCCCCAAGTCAAGCCCTCTCTAGGGAATACCTCATCATCATTGGCATCAACTCGCCACTCGCATGTGTCACCAATATCAACAACTTTCCTTTCATTGTGCTCCAACTGTCGATGGCGCTCGTGCAACTTCTGATTATACTGAACAAAGACTAGGCCGTTCAGTCGCATATGCTCTAGTATGTTCCTCTTCTTATATGCGCCTAATAGAAAAAAATTTACTTAGTTATTATGTAATAGGTAACTAACTAACTAACTAACTATTGTCAAAAAAAAGAAGAAGAGTTAACATTGTCCAAAAAAAAAAAAGTACGTATTAAACTAACTATTAACTATTAAGTAAATAGTAATATTATCATTTCAAAGGTGCTGAAATTGTGCTCACATTCAGACGAGTTTAAGTCAGATTTAGTATTTTCATGGCCATCTGCTGCAAATAAGGGTGCTTCCTGCATGGCCTATCCACCATGCACTTATTTTACGTAAATGTAATTGTAGTAATTTAATAAATTAAGTATTTGGGGTAATTGGAATAAAATACTCAAATCATAAAATCAAATTGAGGAAGTTCTAAACTTACCAGGAGGGATTTTGAACCTCTGCTTGATTGCCACCTCCTTACTAAGAGACCAAGTAGCGAGCCTATACAAATCTACCTCCATCATTACCTTGTCCTGCACTTCAGGATCAGGGTTGAGCTTTACATTGCACTGGTTGAATGCATTTATGAACGTGAGCCGGCTATATACCGTAGGATCTGTGTAAAAGTGAGCAGGGTTAACGTAGTATCCTGCAAATTGTAGGGGCCTCTCAAGCTAATAGTTCCATTCTGCAATGATCTTCAAACAATCCTCATACGTTTTTTCATTATGCTGAATAAATCTCTTGATTTCTTCCTTTGCATCCTCCATGGCTTTATAGATAATGCCCCATAGCTGGTTTCTTCTCAGCATCAACCATATTAAGAACCTTTATGAAAGGGTGAAAGACATACAAGGCATATTGTACCTTGTTCCAAAATCTTGAGTCCATGATATTATCTCCATAACAACTTTTTCGTCAGCCTTTTTGGAGCACTTGGATTTGGTCTGATCCTCAGATACATTCATGGACCTCAACTTTTCCTTCTGCTCATATCCAGATTGCAAGGACAAGTGGAAGGTGGCAAATTTAGTCACCCCAAGCCTCGCCAAGTTGTGTCATCAGTAAACTTCTTCATCCTAACTAAGACCTAACCACATAAAATTCCCTCAGACAATTACCCTCAATGACTCAATGCATTCAAAAGACTCAAAATAAGTAACAAACTAAAGCAGCATAATACTATAACCATAGTATAATGTATACTATATAACATAGGTTAGGTTCTTACTTGAGTGTGATTGTATAAATAAACTGTGACTTTCCTCGCCTTTTGGATGGTTATCTCGAATCTCTGCTTCTTACCAATGGCCTCAAACATGAGGTCTATGCAGTGTGCTGCACAAGAGGACCAGAAAATATGCGGCCTCTTCTCCATCAATAACCTAGCGGCCGTCATATTAGCTAGGAACATATCGGTCGCTACTTGGACCACTTTATCCTCCCCTATCTCCTCGATGCACTGGTCCACCAAATTAGAAATGGATTCTGCATCATGGGACTTGTTAGAAGCATCAATAGATACCATCAAATTCATGATGCTTCTGCTTCTATTATCACTCCAACCATCAGTCACGATTGTACAACCGTATACACCCCACACATCCTTGTGGGTCTTCAAATAGTTATTGGTTAGCTCCACTTATTTCCTAAGTAATGGCCCTTTTAAACTCATAAGCAGATGGAGCCTTAAACTCTGGCCCAAACTGGATTACTACTTCCAACATAGTCTGGAAGCTACTCAAGTTAGCGACGTTAAAAGAAATGTTTGCTTGGAAGAACCCCTGGCCACATATTGGGCCACCTTATCTCTATCTTCTTTCTTAAAATGGGTCTCTAAACTTGTTTGACCCCTTTCTCGTAGCAGAATCTCCGGATCAAGGTGGGGGAAGAAAGCATTCATAGCCATCTTCTTTTTGGCATACTAGACGATCCAGCCTCTGCATAAACAACTTCTCCCTCTCCTCTAACTCCAAAAAACTCTACACTCCTTAGAATTTCTTCGTCTTTTTCTCACCTCCTCTTTCTTGTTTTTCGCCCCCTCCAAGACCTCCTTCACTTTTAGGGGTGCACACTTTATCCTACCTAAGATGATAGAATTTTCTCTTTCCTCCAAATGAACCCCATAGAAAATCCTACATCATGTTTTCAATCTTTTTAATTATCACCACCGGCATTTGAAGCAAGGACATCTGATAAATAGGGAGGAAATTTGCAAGGCAAGATTGCAACAAAGTAGCCCTCCCTCCCAAAGAGAGAAATTTGGCTTCCATAAATCCAATTTAGTCTGCACACAATGTAACACTTTATCCAATACTGAGACAGGTAACATTCTATTTAACGTGGTTTCAGATATTGTATGCGGTGGGGTCCATCATCTACAGGGAAGCCACGTGCCTGTGCCTGGAAAATGCTTTATATTCAGGTATGCCATGTAATTCCAACACCGTGTGTGTGTGTGTGTGTGTGTGTGTGTGTGTGAGAGAGAGAGAGAGAGAGAGAGAGAGAGAGAGAGAGTAGTAGTAAAGTAAGT
>NW_006494910.1:7524038-7554621 GCF_000471905.2 Amborella trichopoda | reverse complement strand
GAGAGAGAGAGAGATGTTGAAAATAGAAGTTGATTTCAAATAATCGTCTCTCATTGATTAACCTTAGCAGTTCTCTCAATAGTTACGAATAATGGTGAATATCATAGTTTTGTCAGCAAAAACTTACAAGTTGGGTGATTTGATGTTTTACTAGTTTTGACTCTTGAATAACAGAACTTTTGCTGTTGATAATTTGCTTCAACTGGTAAAAGTATTTGTACAAGTCTGTGTCAATAGCCATAATTTACACTTGACAGTGTTGATAATTTACTTCTGCAACTCCATGTTCCATCTCTTTTTTTACTATTTCCCTTTTCTTTAATTTTTCTGGCAGCGTGATCGAGAGGACATGGTTGAATTTGTTAAGAACACTCCATCTGAGTTCAAGGAGTATTACATTCAAATGCAGGCTGCCAAACGAAGCCAAGCACCTCTTCCTTCACAAGTAAAAGTCCTCACCCTTCTCTGTTATGTTTGACTACTAATGCAGTAGGCAACTGTTGTTTAATAGAGGTCATCAAATCATCAATCTATAACTCTTATGTTGGTGGCTTGGTGCAGATGAATGATGATAATATTATTCTCGACAAAACAGTGGCTGATCAAGTTTCCATATGGAAAAGCAGTAGAGGTCTCACTGATGAATCTGTGGCTGGTCATACATGCTCAGGAAATACATGCTCTTATTCCCAAATTGGAGATGTATATCTCTGTGAGAAGACTGGGCGTGTTCATGGTAAGTAGCAATATATGAACTTTACCTTCTTCCTTTTTCTTTTGTTGTGGTACTATTTTGTTGGTTTTCTAAAACTTTTGACAGGCGTATCTTTGCTCTTTACTGAAAGGGGGCCTTGTTTTGTATTATTTTAGTGTGTGATGACACATGTCGGGAGACGCTTGTGGATTCATTCGGTGGATTTCTTGTGTGTGCTATATCTGGACACTGTTCTGAAAGATGGTTTTCTTCAGAGGAGGAAATTGATAATGTAAGGAATTCATTGCTACATTTACTTTTCCAGGTCGAATATTGAGTGACATTTCTCTGAACTGCAGATCCATGATATTCAATTGTCTAAGTTAATTGAAACCTTTTATTGATAAATAAGTATAAACTGAGGGAAATTTACAGAAATAAATCTGTTTTATTTTTTAAATTTAAAAATAAAACAGGATTTTTCTGTAGATTTTTCTTTAACTGATGGTGAAAGATTAGTTCATACCCAAAACAAAATGACTATCAAAGACTACTTTCATTCACAATTAAATTTCATGATGTGTGCCTGAGCATCTGTGTGTGTGTTTTCTGGGATAAATGAGTTGCTTCGTTGAGTTTTGGGCGAAAGACAGTGTGGAACATGTGGTTAAATTTCACAGTCCCAGAAACCTTGGTGGGCTAGTACCTCAGATTAGCGTGTGCCTTGTTCTTTCTCTTCTTTTTGGTGGGTTGAGAATTTGTTTCGTGATTTATAACTATTTTTCTTTAGTATTCTTTATGATCGTGGTATTTCCATCTGCAGACTTGGCACCCAACCACTTGTTTCTTTAATTTGTGATTGTTGCTACGACAGGACCAACAACTTTGCGGTGTTACAGATGAAGCAGAGCCTTTCATGGGTTCCGGCCGATTTGGTAAAATTAACTCTCAACCCTTGGCCCTTAACAACAAAAACAAAACAGTGAACAACTACCTTTAGAATGCTCATATTAAACAGTCATGTGTGCAGGTTCAGTTCTCTCTCTCTCTCTCATTTTGATGATTTCTGATTTTTTAATATGTTGGCAGCACGCGCATATCTGTTGGGTTATAACTGTGAGGATGAGGAGGAGCTGGAGCGCGCATTGAGGTTTTGCTGATCTTTCTTGGTTCCAAATGCCAGTTGGTGGATTTTGCTGGCTTACGAGGGAATTCTATTATTTCCATATCAAAGTTTGTGGACTGAAATTAATTATTGATGTGTTTCTGGCTGTATGGCATATCTTATCATTTTCTCTCTCATTACAACCGATGTAGCGGTCTACACGGTTCGATGTATTTAAGTATTTGGCGAAATATTATGTATTAATGTTAATTTCAATCTGGCTCAAATAATGTTTTGCAAATCATGTGGTAGCTGTAGGCAGCACTTGTAACAGGTATCGTTCTTTTTGTGGAACAGACGTTTAAAGCAAGAAACACAAGGTTCTTTTGGTCAGTATTCAAAAGCAATATAACCATCAAAGTATTTTTCACTCCGACAAGGAAAAGGTGGGTAATGAATCATTTAAAAATTTGAGTCTAATAGATTCAATTTTTGTCTCTTTCTCGAATAGAGCTGTATGGAACACAAAATATGCCTGTATGGTTGTTTTTTTCTACCGATTTTTTTCGTTATTCTTTTTTTTATCTATTCCCAAATATTCATATTAATGTAGAAAATTTTGAAAATTTGAGAGAACAATAAAATTAGCAAGAAACAAGCTAAACACAAGTATAATTCAAAGAAGCTTAGGGTTTTTTCTCCATATCTTAAGTTAGAGTTTAAGCTTTTCTCTTGATCAATTTTTAAAAATTGTGTAATTGACTATCTTATTGTCTCACACACTTTATATGTATTATAATTCGATGCTCAAGGACACTACATATCGGCATAATGTTTAAAATGACTGGCATATTTTAACATCAACTAAAATTGCGTAATAACAAATTTACCCATATAAATGGTATTTGTGAATAGTAGTTGTGAATAATATCAAGAAATAAATAAAAAAACTTATAAAAACCCTAAACCTTAGAAATTAAAAATCTTTAGAATTAAACTTTAAAATTAAAATCAAAATATATATCTTTTAAAATTGAATAGAAATTAAAAACAAGCATAATTTTTTCCTCCATTATGTCTTTGTTGGAAAAAACTCGTCGTTGAGTTTTGAAGTGCGTTAAGATGAATTCAGCATAAAAAACAATTTCAACTTTCCTTTTTGTTGTTTGCTGACTGTTGCAGTGTTAGTCAATGGTTCAGATTGAATTTGGATCAATCTGATAGTCACGATTTTATTTTATATTTGAATTTTTATTTTTTTTTACAAGTCTAAATCATTTGGAATTTTAAGCGTACATTCTACTCATCAATGTGTACTTAATAAAAATAAATAATAATAATGATAATTCATAAAATATAAATTGAAAAAAATAACCTTGAAAAGTTTCTTGGGTAATTTGGTCAATTTATTTTTTGTAAATTATTTTTTAATATTTTGATTAGATTCTACTATTTTTTAATAATGGACTCTCAAAATTTTAAGTGATCTGGTTTTTTATAAAAAAAATGAAAATTTAAATAAAAAATGAAGTCGTGACCATTGGATTAGGTCCAAATTTAATATGGGTCGTTGGTTTACACTGTAGCTGTCAGCCCATGGGCTGATAGGATCTTTTCATATATATATATATATATATATATATAAGAAAAATATAGGGTGCGCAACCTAGCTTAGATAAGCTAAATGCGCCAACGGTCCAAATTGAATCTGGGTCGATTTGACGATCATGGATGTCCGGTAGTGTTTGAATTTTAATTTTTTTCTACATATTCAAATCACTTGAAATTTTAGACGTGCGTTAAAAAAAAAAGGTGAATATTCAAAAAATATTTAAAAAATATTTTACATGAAAAATATTGACCAAAATTGCCGGTATTTTGGTCAATTATTTTTTTAAGGTAATTTTTTTTGTATACTTTCATTTGGTGCGCCTTGATGAGAAAAACTTACGCCTAAAATTTTAAGTGATTTGGATTTATATAAAAACAATTAAAATTCAAACACTATCGGACATCCGTGATCGTCAGATCGGCCCAAATTCAATCTGGGTCATTGACGCATTTAGCAATCTGGGCCATTCGCGTATGGGCGTATAGCATTGACTCACGATACATATATATATATATATATATATATAGGAAAAGTTTCTATAGAGCCGAGGCTCTAAACAATCAAATTTGAGCCTACCTCAAAAAGTTCACTAGAAGAGGTTGTTTTGATGCCCAAATATCTTCAAATTGCTCATCTCGACATCAAGATGCGCGAACATGAAAAAAAAATGGATTTCAGGTTTTGGAAATAGTGTATTTTGTGACGCATTTTTGGACCATCAATTTATTTTCAAGTTTTCATAGATCTGTCGATCTACACTATTTTTGAAGCTTTGAACTTTATAAATAACTATGAAAATATATTTTAAGGCTATCACAATGATTTCCAGTGGTGAAACTATATTTCTTGACATTATTTGAAGGTAGGCTCTAATTTGATTGTTTCTAGCCTAGGCTGTGTACAAACCGCACCCTATATTATATATATATATATATATATATATATACAAGACCACAAATTGCCGATTGTGAATCGACTATACTTTCACTGCGCTACTCTGATTCCAATGCCCTAAATTCTTAAATGCTCCACCTCTTCAATATCAATAAAATCTTTAGAGGCCATGATTTGGATCAGTCCTCCTGTGGCCTTAGCCTTCTCTCTATATTCTTCACCCTCTTCCAAAATCTCTTTATCATCATCTTGATCTTTTTCATAGATCGGATCTCCTAAAATATCTTGTCGTCCATCTGAGTATATATCGAAGATTAGTGGTGAATCCCAATTTCCAACTTGCAGATTTTCAATGCAATCTGTGTCAAAATAAAAAAGCTTATCCTCCAAATCGTAAACCCTAAAGTGATGTTCCCCACATCTAGGTCTTTTATCACTATCATCATCACTTGACTCCACAAACAAAGCGCAAAAGTGAAAAGACTTGTACTCGAGATCCTCTTGGGTTGAAAGACCATCATCTTGTCCATTATTGAGACTTGCGAATTGCTACGCTAGCTGCAATACTTTCCTTTCAAGTTCCTCAATTATGTCATCTATTGGATCACATAGTGGATCTATGAAAATCCCCTTCTACAGCCCAGGCTCGTTGCCATACGTTCATCGAAATCACAAACCCTAAGCAAATAATTAATAAAAATTGCTGAAATTAACAAGATCTAAGTTTTTTTTGGCAAAACTTTGGCCAAAATCAACAAACCCTATACCCTACTATAACTTTGTAGACACCCCATTTTAAATTTGGTAAATTTTATGGTTTTTTTAACCCTTAGGACCACATTATCCTAGTAGACACAATTTAATTACCCTAAACTACCCAAATCCTACACCTATTTGAAGTAGAGCCCAAGAGCTTTCCAACTGTCTAAGAATCGCCTGAATCGGACATACGGATAAAAAAATTTAACAAATGATAATTTAGTCCTTGTGAGACCCAACTGTCAAGCCACGGGCTGGGCTGTAATGGCCCAACATACCCAGACGTGGGCTGATGATGCAGTAAAGGCATCTGATGATGCAATAAACACATTTTTTTTAATTAGATAAGGCTAAAAACTTAAAGATAAATCCAAAAAATTTCTAAAAAAACTAGAAAAAAATTAGGAAAAATCACCAATTGAATCTTATAAATACCCCATCTCCCTAACCCAAAAGGAGAGAAAAAAAGAGACAAAAAAAAAAACTTAGAAATTCTCGAAATTAGGAAAATTACCCAAAAATACCAAAAATAAGAAAAACCCTTAGAAAATCCCTAAAAATTTAGAAAAAATCCTCAAAAAACCAAAAAATTAGAGAAATTCTCAAAATTCATATTCAACTTCTAGAGATCACAAAACCCTTACCCCGAGAAAGCTTGACAGCTTTAGAAAAATCTCTAAATTGAAAACCCTAGAGAAGATAGAAACCTTTGCCTCTTGAAGTCCTAACCCCCAAGACCGAGAAAACTTAGATCTAAGGCAAAAAAACCCTAGATCAAAACTAGAATTAGGGAACAATAACCCGAGATCTAACTCTTTACATCAGAGATCTGCTGGTCAACATCCGAATCAGAGAGGCAAAGATAACCGATTTTGATACGGGGGGGCCCTCGAAGGCTCGTTAAACCCGGACCATCCGGCCCGGTTTGGTATTATTTTTTCATCTCTCTTTCTTCTTCTTTTTACTGTTTTGCTTCTTTTATTTATTTTTGATATGTTAACTTGTCTTAAAAATCGTATTTTAATGCTCTGGATCATGCTTGCTCTGCTACAGATCTGAGAGTCAATCTACTCGTTTTCAGGCAAATTTGGCCTCAGATCTGAATTCGATTTGTCACACTTTCTCTACTACTTTATTTACATCTTTTTAATTAGTTTAAGGTGTTAAAAATTTGAGAGATCTTCATCGGAAGATCTGTCAGATTTTCATCGTAAACAGTTTGGCGCCCACCGTGGGGCTATTTCGAGCTTGATCCAAGCTTCAAAATGCGATTTTTATTCACTGTTTTCGGTCACAAAAGGTCCTAAAAGTTTGCTGTGACCAGAATGCAGGGTTTCGGTGCTCCGAAACCTTGCCTTTTTTGGGCCACACTCTCAATGTCTCCCAAATTCAAAATGTCTCATAAACTTCTGGAACTTTATGGATATGTTCTAGGGACTCTTTTGTAAATATACAAAAAAATTCAGATCGAAATAAAATTTTTAAAAATACAAAAAGCATATTTTTCAGTTCAATCTAGGCTCTTCTATTTTACTTTATTTTAATTTATTTCATCATAAATATTTTTACTTCTTGCTTCTTTCAAGTTTAAAGTAGTCTTATTACATCAATATTAACAAGATAAAAAAATAAAAAAATAGTTTTTTGGGCAACACCAGCTGTGTCGCCCACCCTACAAGGGTGACCCACTAGTGCCGCCTAGGCGACACTACCCGTGTCGCCCAATTGAAAGTGTTCTAGAACATTTTGGGAGCCCACAGGACCATTCCAGGGACTTTTGGCTCCCTGTTGACCAATTTTTGACCAAAAATAAAAATTTTTAAAAATATAAAAAAAAATATTTTACTTCAGATATATATGTTATGTTTCTGCCCTTTTGATTTTATTTTAGTTTATTAATTTTGACTGAACTCATATTTTCCCACATTCACCATAATTATTTTAACTGTGTTTCATCAAAATTAAATATATATATATATATATATATATATAAATACATTAGGGTTGCTTACCCCTCCAAACCTAGACTCATTCTTGGTCTGAGCCGTGATTCGTACACCATCTTATCTAGATCTTAGTCAAGTTTCTAGCATAGGCCTAAGTTTAAGAGTTGCCTCTAGAGCTAGACTAGGCTTACCCTAGTTCAGGGTCTCAACCAAAATCCATTGAGTCTAGTAAGTCTAGGTTCCAGTCTAGTCTTAGCCCTTAGCTAAGGATTTTGCCCCTAGTGCTAGGCTAGGTTTGGCCTAAGTCGTCGAGTTTAGATCTTACCTAAGTCTAGACTTTAGAACCCAGCCAAAAGCAATCACTATGTCAGTCACTCAAGTATGTTGCAATCCCTTGAAGTTATTGACAGACCCCAGAACAATCCATTATCCAACGCCCAAGTCTTATATTAGAGGCAAAGTCCCAAGCATCCACTCCTAATCTTGAGATTTCTGTGGCCTGAAAAACCGGCTCCACTCGAAAAACCTTGAATAGTCAGGGAGTCCAACCAGAAATCGTCCTACAGGGGATTTTAGGCAAAATCGAGTGAGGGAAGAAATTCATGCAACATTTAAAGCCAATTCCCGTAACTCGAACCAAGATAATTATGAGATGTAGCGATCTCAAAACCAAAACCCACCTAGGTCTAGGGGATCTAACCCAACCTCGGTCAACTATAATACAACTCATGATGTCCTGAACACTGTACAAATTAGAGGTGTCGACTCAAACCGACCCTTAAGCGAGATAGGTGTCCAAGATGCCCTCAAAAGTCTAGTTGACCTAGGTTACACTGTTCATGCCCCAGCTTACAGGTCGATCCCAAACCAAGTTAGTTGTAACGACCCTAATTTTTAGAACTGATAAAATAGTAATAATAAAATGACGATAGTCAGTTTTGTCAGTGTGAAGTTTTAGTCCATCACTCTTTATTTGTAATATTTTCATGAGAAAATTAATTTATTTTGCATACCTTACGTGGCAAAACTTACGTGAAGACACTTTTTTAAATGAGGTATACACTTTAAAACGTCCCACTCCCATGCTATACTCTCTCAAAACAAATCAACACCTCTTTTGATTTTCTATTGACACCTCTTAGTGAGGTGTCACAAAAGTACTCTCTCTCTCTTTCGTATATGGAAGTCACCATGTAACTCTCTACCCTTCTCTCTCTTTTTAACATTCCCTCCTCTTTCTATATAATTCCCATCCTTAAAGCATTACTCTCTCTCTCCCTCTCTAAGGCAAGACAAGTGAAGGGCTTGAAGAGGTTCTCTTACCTCGGAAGAGCTTTTGTGGGAGAAGGAATTTAAAGTTGTGTGCATCTAAGGTAAGGGGATTTAGAAGTGTGCACCATGAATGTTTTGTGCATAGTGTTTGGATGCATGCATGTGTAAGATTGAATTTGGAATCCTTGAAGTTGTATGTTAGAAACCATGGGTGTGTAATCTTTATGAACAGTGATGATGCTTGGCAATATTCTTATGAATTTTAGTATAAATAGAGTAGATGGTGATTGTTTAGCAACTGTGAGTTGAAAGTCATGACTGTGAATGGTTTGTGCTTATGCCTAAAGGAAGAGTTTAATAAAGAAATGGGGAAAAATGAAATTTCCAGGAGCTATAGCTGTTTTTGTAACAAATGATTCAGTGACCAAAAAGGGTCCAAATGAACTCAAATTGGTCTCGAATGAAAGCTATGTGTGTCTAATACAACTTTTTCCCTTATGAAATCGTGAGATTTTGTACAAGTTGAGATTTATACTTTAAAAAGTAAGGATATGTCACTGTATCACAGACATCAGATTTCCAGCCACTGTCATCCACATTGCACCAAACTTTTGAATGACCAACCGGTGTTCAAATTCATTCAAACCACCGCCATTTGAACGGTGTATGTATCCACTATAATGTTCATGTTAAAACCATGTCCAAATGTTTTATGAAAAAGAAGCTATATTCTCAATTATGTAGATAGGTCACTGTGGACAGCTATAATAAATTGCAGAGTTGATGTTTCTGTGGTCATGCATTTTAAATCACCAAATGATGCTTATTTTCTTCCAAACCACAGTCATTTTAAAGATTTTTGGGGGAGCTTGAAATCACATGTTGAGCACTTATTGGAATTCTTCCTAAATTGAAAGTTACATGGCTAAAAGTGAAAACACGTCACAATGGGTAGAACTTTCCAGAAGTTGTGCATATTAAAGTAATGAATGAGAATGTTATTTATTTAATGTTATGTGATATTAGAGTAATGAGTGAGAATGCTATTTATTGAATTCTATGTGATATTAAAGTAATGAGTGAGAGTGCTATTTATTGAATGTTATGTGATATACAAGTGATGGATGAGAAATGTTATTCAATAAGTGCCATGAATTATTCATGTGTTAAGTATGAATGTTATACCATGACTATCATGTGATATACTTGGGCGAAATGTATATGCCCTCTTTTGAGTGCTAAGTAATGATGAGATTCTATGTGTTAGTAAAGTGATAAGTGAAAAGTGACTTGATGGCATGCCTCAAGCATGACCCTCTATTGTGATTACTGATAGTGAAGTATTTTATTGAGGCCACACGCACGGGTTACTGGTGGTTGTATGAGGTGATTCGATAAGAAAGTAAGACCGGCAATGTACCCTAACTCCCTATATGATAGGAAGGGAATTAGGTAGAAAGTGTAATGGGTGGGTCGCGTCCCCCCGAAATTCAGTGTATTATAAACAGAAAATTGTGAACCGTGCCTTGTAAGGCAAGTGCCTATCAAAATCTCCAAAGCGCGCTGGAGACTGCGTGTGTGAGTGCGAGGGCATTACTGAATGCGACACTCATTGTCATTGCCCTCTCTCCCGAATGATGGTAGAAGTCCTAAACAATGGGACGGCTTGGCCTGATGAGTAGGGCTTCTACTTTGGGAGTTGGTGAATCTAAGGAGTGAGTGGTTAATAATTGAATTTGTGACTGTGAATGCTGGAAGTGATACTGCTTTTTTTTATGATCATCATGATATGCACTATGCGCTATGTAATGAATGTATTGATAAGATTGCTAACAAGATGCTTTTTCCATTGTGATTGCTTATAGATAAAATAATTATTTATAATATCAAATCGATATGTTATAGATACATAACTTCTAGACTCTCTTACTGGGGTTTATAGCTCATTCCTCATTTTTTCACCCCTATAGAGTAGAAGTTGCAGGTTAACGGACTGCCGGTTGTGGGAGATCAATCTGGTCGACGAAGGCTCGTACCTGTGAAGATGACTTTTTTCTTGTATGTATTTGTCGGCTGTGGGCCATGTTCTTGGTGGTCTTTTGGAAATATGCATTTGGTATTTTGGGCCTTCTGTGCCTTGAACGAATGTATTACTTTAAGATGTTTATGTAATGGCATTCTTAATTCTCCTTTTACCTAGTTTATGGGTTTCGTGTTGGAGTTTCCTTTACTTACTTGGTTTGTTTAAGTTACCACTTTATCAAAGCCATGCGCTACTCTTTCTTGAGTCGTGTTCGCTACCTTTGGATCACGAACCTGCAGCCTGCTAACCTCCGGTGGGTTCGGTGGATCAGGGGGGGGGGGGTTGTGACAGTTATGGTATCAGAGCAACCAGGATAGGATTCTCAGTCTAGAGAGTCGTAGAAGTGCTCTTAGGGCAGTTTATGGATAAATCAATAATTGAGTACTTCTGTGCTACGTTGAAGAAAAGATGACGAGAGCTCGTGCTAATAAGGCGAGCTTTCGCAATGAGAACACAGAAGCCTTTGGGGAGTTCTTTTGGACTCTAGGGGCCATGACCCAAATCATGGAGGAGAATATGTCGGCCCCGTCCACCCCTGCCCCTAACCTAGCGGACAACGAGTTGATTGAAAGATTGAGGAGGTTGGAGCCTCCTGCATTCTCAGGGCATGTGGGTGTAGAAAATGCCGAGAGATGGAAGAGGCAGATGGAAAATATTTTTGAGGTACTGCAGTGTACAGAGGAGCAAAAAGTTAGACTGGGCGCCTTTATGCTAAAAGGGGACGTTGAATTCTGGTGGAATCTAGTAAGGCTGTCCTAGAGAGAATCAAGGATGAAAGCCATGTGGGATAATTTCCTGGTGGCGTTCGATGAGAAGTACTTTCCTGAGTTTGTCAGGGAAAGGAAAGAAGTTGAGTTTATCAAACTTCAACTAGGGAGGCTGACAGTCGAGCAGTACGTTGCTAAGTTTGCAGAACTTTCTCACTATGCGCCTCACATTATTAATGCAGAGGTGCGAAAGGCCAGTAAATTTGAAAGGGGCGTCGACCAGACATCAGGGGAAGAGTTTTGACAGCCAATCTTAAGTCGTATGCCCCTCTTGTAGACTTGACAATGAAAGTTGAAAGAGAATGTGAAGATTATCGCTCAAGGAAGGAAGGAAAGACGAGACCGGCTCGATCAAGAAGTTTTGGGAAGTCGTTTTGGCCACCCGTGAAGAGAAATTTTAGAGGAAAACCCTCTCTAGAAACACGAGAACTCAGGGAACTCTATCGGCAATAAAAGGGATAATCGACGCTCGGTGTGTACTTATTGGGGATTGGGGAATCATATTGAGACTGAGTTCTATAAGAAATTGAATAAGTGCCTTAAGTGTGGCAAGCCTGGCCACTGGATCCGAGATTCCCCCATGGTGAAGCCAAAAGACTGACCAAAAGCTCAAGGTCGAGTGTTTGCGTTGACGGAGCAGGAGGCAAGGCGTCTATCTCGGTGATAAGAGGTACGCTTTTTGTTTGTGGTAAAGAAGCAAGGATTTTGATTGACCCTGGTTCTTTGTTGCACCGCATTTTACATGGCATTTGAATATTAAGCCTGCATGCCTTAATTATACTCTGATAGTGTATACACCGGTGGGAGACCCTATGGAAACTAATGAGGTACTTATGCAATGTGAAGTTTTGGTAGAGGTATGTGTCTTGCTTGCAAATTTAATCTTCTTAAATATTCAAGATTTTGATTTTATTCTGGGTATGTAATCTACCCATCGGGCCACTGTTAATTGCCATGATAGGATTGTGACCTTTAGGCGTCCTAATCAACTGGAATTGCATTTTGTGGTTATTTTGGATGCTTCCCTTTTACTTCTTATTTCGGCTCTCTAGGCTTCCCGCCTGCTAGCTAAAAATTGTGTGGGGTTTTTAGCTTATGTAGTAGAGAACCGAGGTATCCAATCTAAGTTAAAAGACATCCCAGTGGTACGGGAATACCTAAAAGTATTCCCTGAGGAATTGACCTCTTTGCCTCCCAAGAGAGAGAGAGAATATAAAATAAACGTGGCCCCTGACACAATTCCCATATCTAAAGCACCATATAGGATGGCCCCAACTGAATTGAAAGAATTGAAGGACCAATTGCATGAACTTTTGGATAAGGGGTTCATTCGACCAAGTGTGTCACCCTGGGGTGTGCCAGTCTTGTTTGTGAGAAAGAAGGATGGATCCTTGAGGCTTTGTATCGACTACAGGCAATTGAATTAGGTTACAGTAAAAAATAAATACCCCTTGCCAAGGATCGATGATCTTTTTGACCCGTTGCAAGGAGCCCGAATATTCTCAAAGATCGATCTTCGATCGGGTTATCACCAATTGCGAGTCAAGGAAGAAGCGTTTCCAATACCGTATTTAGAACTCGATATGGCCATTATGAGTTTCTAGTTATTCCGTTTGGTTTAACTAATGCCCCAGCTGCCTTCATGGACTTAATGAATAGAGTGTTCCAACCTTTTCTAAATAATTTTGTTGTAGTCTTCATTGATGACATTTTGGTATGTTCAATGAATTCAGAAGAACATGAACACTATTTGAGAATGGTCCTTCGAACCCTAAAGTCGGAAAAGTTGTATGCTAAGTTGAGCAAGAGTGAATTATGGCGTCCTAGCGTCATTTTCCTGGGGTTTCTAAGGATGGAATTGCGGTTAATCCTTCTAAGATTGAAGTTGTGCTTAAATGGGAGATACCGATAAACATAACCGAGATCCAGAGTTTTCTGGGATTGGCAGGATACTATCAGTGATTTGTGGAAGGTTTCTCTAAGATAGCACTTCCTTCGACTCGCTTAATCCAGAAGAATGTGAAATTCGTATAGTCGGCCGATTGTGAGGGAAGTTTTCATGAACTGAAGAAAAGATTGACCACAGCCCTGATTTTAGCTTTGCTTGAAAGGAATGAGGACTTTGAATCTATACTGATGCCTCCCACAAAGGACTCGGGGGTGTACTCATGCAAACGGGAAATGTCATTGCTTATGCCTCTAGGCAATTAAAGACATATGAGCAAAATTATCCAACCAACGATTTGGAACTTGCGGCACTAGTTTTCGCTCTAAAAATTTGGAGGCATTATCTTTATGGGGCCCAGTTTAAGATGTTTATCAGTAACAACTTCAAATATCTATTCTCTCATAAAGAATTAAATATGAGGCAAAGAAGATGGATGGATCTAATAAATGACTACGGCTGTACCATTGATTATCACCTGGGCAAGACTAATGTCGTAGCCGATGCTCTAAGCAGGAAGCTTGTAGTATTGATGACATATTTAATGGTTCAAGAGATGAAGATGTTAGAAGATGTCATAAATTGGCATCCAACCTTACCTTTAGGTGATGAGATAAGAATGATTGCTGGTATAAGAATAGAACCTCCACTCCAGCAACTTCGCTTGGCACAAGAAAAGGATCCCTAATTTATAAAAATTCAGGAAGAGGTGGATTCAGGAAAGAAGGATGATTTTTTTGTGAGTGGTGATGGTTTGTTAAAATTCAAAAATCGAGCCTGTGTTCCAATGAATGAGGAATTAAAGAGATCTAATTTGGAGGAAGCACATTGCTCTCGTTATTTCATTCACCCCGGGAGCACTAAGATGTATCAAGATCTAAAAAGAAAATTATGGTGGAACAACATGAAGAGAGAAGTGGCCCTATTTGTTTCTAGGTGTTTGACATGCCAATAGGGAAAAGCTAAGCACCAGAAACCCGCCGGGTTATTACAACCCTTGCCCGTGCCCGAATGGAAGTGGGAACATATTACCATGGATTTTGTCTCGGGCTTACCTAAGACGAACAATGGGCATGATAGCATTTGGTTCATTGTGGATCGATTGACCAAGGCTGCACATTTTTTGCCAATCTGTACCACTTACACTTGGATAAACTGGCCCGATTGTACATTAAGGAAATAGTCGGATTGCACGGTATACCAGTCAGTATAGTATCTGACAGAGACACCAGGTTTACTTCAAGGTTTTGGACTAGTTTACAGATAGCCCTGGGGACAAGACTTACTTTTAGTATTGCTTTCCATCCCCAAACCGATGGACAATCAGAACGAACCATCCAGACTCTGGAAGATATGTTGCGAGCCTGTGTAACTGATTTTAAGGGAAGCTGGGACAACCACTTGCCCCTGATAGAGTTCACTTATAACAACAGCTTTCAAGCCAACATTCAAATGGTGCCTTTTGAAGCCCTATATGGGAGGAAATGCAGATCCCTTATATGTTGGAATGAAGTCGGTGATAGAAGACTCTTTGGACCAGAGATTGTTCATGAAACTACAGAAAAGATTACTTTAATTCAGGAAAGTCTCAAGACGGAGCAGAGTCGGCAAAAGAGCTATGCCGATAGCAGAAGAAGTGACTTTAAGTTTCAAGTGGGCGACCGGGTTTTCTTGAGGGTCGCGCCAATGAAGGGCGTTATGAGGTTAGGAAAGAGAGAAAAATTGAGCCCTAGTTTCATTGGGCCCTTTGAGATTCTTGAAAGAGTTGGGAATTTAGCCTATCGACTTGCTCTACCACCTGAACTGACCAACATTCATGATGTTTTCCATATATCTTTATTAAGGAAATATTTGCCTGACCTGTTCCATATTATAAAGTACGAGCCAATCCCGGTCCAAGGAGACTTGTCTTACATTGAACAATCGGTAGAGATTTTGGATCGAAGAATACAAGTGTTGCGTAACAAAGAAATCCCTCTAGTTTGTGTTTTATGGCAACACCATTCACCAGGAGAGTCCACTTGAAAACGAGAAGATAAAATTTGATATAGGTATCCTCAATTATTCAAGGAAGGATTTTGAAGACAAAATCATTTTTAAGGGGGGATGATGTAACAACCCTAATTTTTAGAACTGGTAAAATAGTAATAATAAAATGGTGATTGTCCATTTCGTTAGTATGGAGTTTTGGTCCACCACTATTTGCTTGTAATATTTTCATGAGGGGATTAGTTTATTTTGCATACCTTACGTGGCAAAACTTATGTGAAGACATTTGTTTTTTACGAGGTATACACTTTAAAACGTCCCTCTCCCATGCTATATACTCTCTCTCATGACAAGTCAATACTACTTTTGATTTTCTATTGACAACTCTTAGTGAGGTGTCAAAAGTACTCTTTCTCTCTCTTTCTTTCGTACATGGAAGTCACCATATAAATCTCTACCCTTCTCTCTCTCTCTCTGTTTTTAACATTCCCTCCTCTCTCTATATAATTCCCACCTTTACGTCCTTAAAGCATCACTCTCTCTCTCCCTCTCTAAAGCAAGACAAGTGAAAGGCTTGAGGAGGTTCTCTTACCTCACAAGCGGTAGCAGCAGGGTGTGGCAGTGGAAGAGCTTTTGTGGGAAAAGGAATTTAAGGTTGTGTGCATCTAAGGTAAGGGGATTTAGAAGTGTGCATCATGAATGCTTTGTGCGTAGTGTTTGGATGCATGCATGTGTAAGATTGAATTTGGAATCCTTGAAGTTGTATGTTAGAAACCATGGGTGTGTAATCTTTATGAACAGTGATGATGCTTGGCAATATTCTTATGAATTTTAGTATAAATAGAGTAGATGGTGATTGTTTAGCAACTGTGAGTTGAAAGTCATGACTGTGAATGGTTTGTGCTTATGCCTATATGAAGAGTTTAATAAAGAAAAGGGAAAAAATGAAATTTCCAGGAGCTATAGCTGTTTTTGTAACAAATGGCTCAGTGACCAAAAGGGGTCCAAATGAACTAAAATTGACCTTGAATGAAATCTATGTGTGTCTAATACAACTTTTATTCTTATGAAATCGTGAGATTTTGCACAAGTTGAGATTTATACTTTAAAAAGTAAGGATATGTCACTGTTTAACAGACAGCAGATTTCCAGCCACTGTCATCCACCTTGCACCAAACTTTTAAATAACCAACCGGTGTTCAAATTCATTCAAACCACCGCCATTTGAAAGGTGTATGTATCCACTATAATGTTCATATTAAAACCATGTCCAAAGTTTTCATGAAAAATAAGCTATATTCTCAATTATGTAGATAGGTCACTGTGGCAAGCTATAATAAATTGCAGAGTTGATGTTTCTGTGGTCATGATTTTAAACGACCAAATGATATTTATTTTCTTCCAAACCATAGTCATTTTAAATATTTGTGGGTGAGCTGAAAATCACATGTTGAGCACTTATTAAAATTCTTCTTAAATTGAAAGTTACATAGCTAAAAGTGAAAACACATCAATATGGGTAGAACTTTTCAGAAGTTGTGCATATTAAAGTAATGAGTGAGAATGCTATTTATTGAATGTTATGTGATATACAAGTGATGAATGAGAATGCTATTCAATAAATGCCATGAATTATTCATGTGTTAAGTATGAATGCTATACCATAACTATCATGTGATATACTTGGGCAAAATGTATATGTCCTCTTATGAGTGCTAAGTAATGATGAGATTCTATGTGTTAGTAATGTGAAAAGCCTTAAGTACCACAATGATGAATGATAAGTGAAAAGTGGCTTGATGGCATGCCTCAATCATGACCCTCTATTGTGATTACTGATAGTGAAGTGTTTCATTGAGGCCACGCACGGGTTACTGGTGGTTGTATGAAGTGATTCGAGAAGAAAGTAAGACCGGCAATGTACCCTAACTCCCTGTAAAATAGGAAGGGAATTAGGTAGAAAGTGTAATGGGTGGGTCGCACCCCCCCCCCCCCCCGAAACTTCGGTATATTATAAACAGAATATAGTGAACCGTGCCTTGCAAGGCAAGTGCCTATCAAAAGCTTCAAAGCGCGCTGGAGACTGCGTGTGTGAGTGCGAGGGTATTACTGAATGGGATACTTATTGTAATTGCCTTCTCTCCCGAATGATGGTAGAAGTCCTAAACAATATGACTGGCTTGGCCTGATGAGTAGGGCTTCTACTTTGGGAGTAGGTGAATCTAAGGAGTGAGTGGTTAATAATTGAATTTGTGACTGTGAATGCTGGAAGTGGTAACGATTTTTTTTACGATCATCATGATATGCACTATGTGCTATGTAATGAATGTATTGATAAGATTGCTAACAAGATGCTTTTCCCATTGTGATTGCTTATAGATAAAAGAATTATTTATAATATCAAATAGATATGTTATAGATACATTACTTCTAGACTCTCTTACTGGGGTTTATAGCTCATTCCTCATTTTTTCACCCTTATAGAGTAGAAGTTGCAGGTTAACGGACTGCCGGTTGTGGGAGATCAATCTGGTCGACGAAGGCTTGTACATGTGAAGATGACTTTTTTCTTGTATGTATTTGTCGGTTGTGGGCCATGTTCTTGGTGGTCTTTTGGAAATATGTATTTTGTATTTTGGCCCTTCTGTGCCTTGAACAGATGTATTACTTTAAGATGTTTATGTAATGGCATTCTTAATTCTCCTTTTACCTAGTTTTTGGGTTTAGTGTTGGAGTTTCCTTACTTACTTGGTTTGCTTAAGTTACCGCTTTATCAAAGCAATGCACTAGTTTTTCTTGAGTCGTGTTCGCCTCCTATGGATCACGAACCCACACCCTGCTAACCCTCAGTGTGTTCGGCGGATCAGGGGGCGGGGTCGTGACATCTATGGTATAGGTCAACCCTTAGCACATTCGGTCCCTCTGTTTCATTCGGTCCAACAAATCGTGCAATTTCCTCAACCAGTGGCAACATCTATAGGTCAGTACGCCCCTCAAGCACAAATGTATGAAACTGCCCTGGTGACTGCAGCTCATCGATTTCAGTTCCATGCAGGCCAACATATACCCCAAGTTCCAATTTATCAGTCTACGTTTGGGAACCAACCAATTTGTGGGCCTACTACCATGCTAAATACTCAACAAGAAGGCACCTTTAAAGTAATGCAGGATATGCTTGTAAGAATGGGCATGCATGAAATTCTAGCCTCAAAGGCCTGTGTTCATGAGCCCTATGGAGGCACGGAAGACCTTCCCTTGGGATTTGTCGTCCCAGAATTTAGAAGCAAGTTCAATGGGAAGAGCGATCCAGATACTCACGTCAACGCATGCCTCCTCTCCGTTCGAGGATAGGCCTAACCAACTGAAGGCCATCTTTTCAAAAGCATTGACCGGTGAGGCCTTGAACTGGCATCGGAAAATAATGTCCGCTCGACCACACATCACTCCAGACGAAATATTCAAACTATTCGTCTCTCACTTTCGCGGGTCGACATCCAAGACCTCTCTCCCTAGGCGAACTTAGTACAACGAAACAAAGCCCAGGAGAATCCTTCAAGGATTTCATCGGTCGATTCCACGATGCAAAGCGGGTCATAGAATGTCCACTTATAGACCCAGCCAAGATCTCCGTAGTCTTAGAGAATGCTGCTCCCGAATACAGGACCTTCTTCAGCCAAGGTCTTATCCCCCACTCTTTCGACTCCATGATCGAGCGGGTGGCATGTCATGAAAGGGCCAAAGGGGCACCCCTTTGCACCAAGCTCGATAACTAGCCGATAACAGCTCCCCAAAATAAGGGAAATGCTTCCAGTCAGGTTAATGAGATCGTCGTTAACGGATCGGCCCAAGGTTTTACTGCTCAACGCAACAATCAGAATCAAAACCGAAGGGGTCAGCCTAGAGTCAATGCTCAAAGTAATAACCAAAGGCGAGAGGATAATTTCACCCCTCTCAAAGACCTATTAGAAAAAGTGTTGGAATTACTCTTAGCTAAGAATATGGTTTATCTCCCGCCACCATCTGAACCACCACTTCAAGTCGCGGATAAGAGCAGTTGGTGCAAATGGCATCAAAACCATGCTCATGATACTCAAAACTGCATATATTTGAAACGTGCAATTCAAGGGTTAATCAATAGGGGAGGCATCACTGTCGCACCTAGAAATTAACCTCTCGAAGAGCCTAATCAAAAGATGGGTATCTTCACAAATCCTCTCCCAAAAAATATGGTCACAACGACTGAAAAGCCGGGAGCTCAAGACAACTCGAAAGAGAACGTTGTCATTCACATGATTGAGTGTGGAGACAAAGAAGAGGATCTTAGTCAATTCATATTGGCTTGTGATCGTCACTTTCAAGAACCCGAAGAAGATCTTTTGAGGCTCCTAAGAGGAAGCCCTTTATCTTCAAACCTCGATAACTTTTCCAAATGAGACCGATATGATGAAGATAACAAACTAGAGATTGATATGGTCAGGACCAATGAAAAGGCGTCATCTTCCAAACAAGGGGCCAACACCCCAAAGTCTCCTATTACTCTTGTTAGGGCCGACCCTATCGAGCTTCAGGCTGGCGAGGTTGACTCCTTAACCCGAAGAGTCTGAGTGTTCAAACTCATTCAATTGATGGCCGATACTCTTGATGAAAGAATGAGAAATTCCTCAAAAACCAAACAACCAACGGGGGTCGTAGAGCACAAGCCAAACAAGGAAATTCAAGGATCTGCAACTACCTACGATCTACCAGCTCATCTCGGGAAGATCCAAGCTCAAATCTTCTTTTTAGAGCTACTCGCCAATTCACCAGCACATAGAGCCCAGATCAAAGAGGTCCTTGTCAAGACACACATCCCGAGCAACACACAGCCGAATGAGTTGTACGGAACGATGAACCAGCTGATGGCACCAACACCAATCGTGTTCACAGACAATTACATCCCAGCCAGCTTCAACCGATTTCACGTCCAACCTCTACACATCACCGTCTTCAAGCAAGGATATGAGATGCGAAGAGTACTTGTTGATAATGGGGCATCCTTAAGCATATGCGCTATGAAAGCAGTGAAGCAGATAGGCAAAAGCCCGGATGATTTCAAGCCATGTCAACTAACTATCGCTGCGTACGACGGAACTAAAAGACAAGCTGAAGGCAGACTGCCTCTCACACTCAAGATCGGCCCTACCGTCCGAGTGATAAAGTTTTATGTCTTGGACATAAAACCTTCTTTCAACATGCTGTTAGGAAGACCGTGGCGGCATGAAAACCTCGTTGTCGCCTCTACAAGTCATCAATGCCTCAAATTTCTAACTAAAAACGGTGTCGCAAAGGTATGTGCTGACCCCTTGCTTTTCTCAATCCTAGTATACATAATGGGAAGCTAGCTGTAGAAGTCGAGCTTGGAGAAATCCCATTCTCTTCCTTCGAGCAAGCCGATTATGCCACCTTACGCCTAGAGGCTAGCGACCTTATTCATCAAATTTTGCAAACTTCTGCATCAATGGATGACATTGTCCAATGTCAACATCGATACGGTTTCGGGTCCCTCGAAGCTTGGCACATGCTCTTCTCCCAAGACTTCCAACTAGGCCTAGGCTTGGGTAGTAAAGGGCAAGGCGTAACGGTGGCAATTTTTTAATCATTCGAAGCCAAACTGAAAACGGAGATCGAAGAGGTCTGGAGTGTTTTCTCACCTTATTGCAAAGCCGGATGAAGCCTTCAAGCTATCCAAGCTTTGTATTTGGAGGCATTCAAATCCTCGATCCTCTCAATGTCCGTCCTTCAAAACGGCTTAAGGTGATCCTTGAATCCCCAATGGGGAATAACTCTTCTTCCACATCTCAGCACACACAAGAACTGGGAATCAATGACCTTTTAGCTAACCTGGATTTGAAGGTATACACAATCGGCTCTAACACAATCAAGCGTGCACATCCACCGATTCAAACCTAGGAATGAAATTGGTCGATCACTCCCCTATCTTGAGAATCACTGGAAGCATACCAACAGGACCTTCAAGTCCTGGTGTCAAAAAACGGATAGGCATAAGGTGGCCATCTAACCACCCTACGCATCTAGTCCCTAACATTTCTCTCGCGAGTCCCATAAGGGACACCTCATGTGTTATTTCAAAAACCATTGAGAAATCAAAACATGATAAAACTAATAATAATAATAAAATAATTTTCAAAAACGATGAACACTCAATATAGCCCGATAACAGTGCACAATACCCAAGATGACGAATTAGGTGACCAGGACGAAGATCAAGAGAGCTAAGAGTCTGAAGAAATCCCTCAACCTGAGGAACTCACTTCCAATGTTGAGCAATTCAAGAAGAGGTTCGATGGTGACCCAACGGCTATCATGGAAGAGACGATCGACATAAAACTTAGGAACTGAGAAGGACCCAAGGTTAACCAAGATTGGACCCTCCATATCTCCTGAGGAGTAGGAAAATATGATTTCCTTTCTCAAGAAATATCATGTGTCTTCGCCTGGACATACGATGATATGCGAGGGACTAGATCCCACATTGGTGCAACATCACCTAATATTCAGTGAAGGGGCCAAGCCTGTAAGGTAGAAACTTCGACGTCAGAAGATCCACCTTGAGCTCAAAATTAAAGAAGAAATCGACAAGCTGCTCAAAGTGAAGTCCATTACCCCCGTCAATTATTCAGAATGGTTGGCCAATGTAGTGGTCGTACCCAAGAAAGATGGGAGGATCCGAATGTGTGTTGACTACAGAGACCTCAACAAGGCATGCCCAAAGGACAATTTTCCATTACTAAACATAGATGCCTTGGTCGACAACACTGCAGGGCACGAGATGTTATTTATGGACGGCTTCTCAGGTTACAACCAGATCTTCATGGCAGAAGAAGACCAGACCAAGATTTCGTAAAACAATGGGGAACTTACTGCTACAAAGTCATGCCCTTCGACCTAAAAAATGTAGGGACAACTTATTAGCAGGCAATGACTAGCATCTTTCATGACTTAATGTACACCATCATGAAAGACTATGTCGACGACATTCTGGTCAAGTCATATACCAGGCCTCATCATCTCACCAACCTGAGAACCATTTTCGAAAGGCTCCGAAAGCATCAACTCAAACTCAACCCACAAAAATATGCCTTTGGGGTTGAATCCGGCAAATTACTAGACTTTATAGTAAGCCAAAGAGGCATTGAGGTGGACCCGTCCAAAATACGAGCCATCACTGAAATGCCCTCTCCCCGAAACATCAGAGAAATTTGTGGGTTGCAAGGTCGCATACAAGCCATAAGGCGTTTCATCTCACAACTAATAGACAAGGGCGCCATTTATTAGACTACTAAAAAAAGATACCTTATTCATATGGGATAACGAGTGGCAAGAAGCATTTGATAAAATCAAGTAGTACCTCACAAAACCTCCCATCCTTAGTCCTCCTAGTCCAGACAAACCCCTGTTCCTATACATGTCAGTGAGAGACAGGACCATGGGGGCAATGTTAGGACAATACGATGACAATGGAAAAAAACAAACGATCTACTACATCAGCAAGACTATGGTGGACTATGAGACAAGATACACATATGTGGAGAAGCATTGCTTGACGCTTGTGTGGGCTATGCAGTAAGTTAAGACACTATGTCTTATCTCATTCAGTCAAGCTCATCTAAAAAATAAACCCACTCAAGTACCTATTAGAGAGACCAGTCCTGAACGGACGTTTAATGAAGTGGAGAATACTATTGAGCGAGTTCGAGATCGAATACGTTACTAAAAAATTTATCAAAGTACAAGCCATTACTTACCACTTAGCTGAACATGCATTACCAGATAACACTCCCGTCAACACGGATCTCCCTATGAGAACATCTTCACAATTGAGGAATCAATTTGAGAGCTATACTTCTATGGTGCAAGGAATGAATATGGGTCAGGTATAAGAGTCTTACTATGCTCACCCGAGAAGATTTTAATGCCAACAACCATTAGATTGAATTTTCCATGTACCAAAAACATTGTTGAATATGAAACCTTGATAGCCGGGGCTCGATAACGCCATAGGAATGAAAATCCATCAAATACGAGTGATTAGTGACTCCCTACTTGTCATAAACCAAGTTCAAGGGATTTGGAAGGTGAAAGAAGAAAAACTCAAACCTTATCAAGAAAAGGTAGAAAAGATGATCCCATATTTTAAGAAAATCACCTTTCATCACGTAACTAGGGAAATTAACCAATTCGCCGACACCCTTGCGACCCTTGCTTCAATGGTTGATATTCCTTCAAAAATCACCACACTACCATTCTATATCGGCAACAAACATGATCCTTCCCCACCAAGGATCGAAGAAGAAATAGAGCAAGAAAATGAGAACGATGGGGAAGTGTCTCTCGTGGCTTCAGATGCGCTAGTTAAGCAAAATCATGGTTCCACGATGTTCTGTTCTTACCGAAAGATAGGTTATACCCTGAAGGAGCTATCAAAAAAGATAAAGGAGCCCTTCGAAGGTTTTCTATGGGATTCTTAGTAAGAGGTGATCTCCTGTTAAAATAGTCATTCGATGACATCATTCTACAGTGCCTTGATCAGCCAGAAATCGGCCAAGTACTGACAGAGTTACACAATGAAGGAGGTCATTTTGGTACAACCGCCTTAGCTCAGAAAATCAAGCACCAAGGCTATTACTGGACCACCATGGCCAAAGATTGTTGGAAGTTCGTAAAGAGGTGTTCCAAAGATCAGCTTTATGGAGACTTCATCCATGCATCGTCCGTACCACTGAACTCAACACCGCCTATATGGCCCTTTGCCATGTGGGATCTTGTTATCATTAGAATGATCTCACCGAAAGCCTCAAACAACCACTGTTTTATATTAACAGCTACAGAGTACTTTACCAAATGGGTAAATGCCACATCATTTGTCAAAATTGAGGGACAACATGTTGCCTGTTTCATAGAGAACAATATTGTATTCATGTTCGATGTTTCTGAGTCAATCATTACTGACAATGGATCCAATCTAAAAAATGAAAAGGTCTCTAAGGTGTGTAAATAGTTTGAGATAATGCATAAATTCTCCACACCTTACTACCCTCAAAGAAATGGACAAGCAGAGGCTACAAACAAAGGACTTCTCAGAATTATAGTCAGAAGAATAGAAGGTGGCAAATATTAGCATGAAAAGCTAAATGACGTGTTATGGGCCTACCGGACAATTGAGAAGACTCCTACTGGCATGACCCCGTACTCATTGGTGTATGGTATGGAAGCAGTGTTACCCATTGAAGTTGAGATATCATCTCTCCGAGTGCTTATTCATAAAGATTCAGATGAGAAGTACAGATCAAAGCACGAATCGCTGCCCTCGTTAATTTGGATGAGAGACAACTATGAGCAACACAAAATATTGTTGCTTATCAGCGTTGAATCGAGAGGGCATACCAAAGTAAAGTTGTTCCTCGACAGTTCAGGGAAGGTAACATGGTACTCAAGAAAATTTACCACACTCCTACAAACCCACACCCTTTAGGCAAGTTCAAACCTAATTGGGAGGGGCCATTCGTGGTCACTTGAGTACACATAGACAATTCTTACAAGATCAAAAATTAGGAGGGGTGCGAGCTCAACGACCCCATCAATGCGATGTATCTCAGAAAATACTACCCATAACAGGCTCAAAAGAGTGGTGAAAACCTGAAAAGGCATAAAATAAAAATAAAAAAATGGATGTGGTGAAAACCTGAAAGAGCATTACGGGTAAAAAAAAAAAAAAAATCTCCAAGAAGGAGCTTCTAATTCAAAAACACTCAAGTACAAACACGTACTTGCAAGTTCCAACAATACGGTACAAGCAGACCTTGAGGACGTAGACTCTTCCTATACCCTACAGGTTCCCAACAGAACTAACTCAAAAAGATGAGGGAGCGTGATATGAATGGAAAACTGAAGTGACTTCGACAAATCCTGGAAGAACATCGGGACCTCTCCAAGATGGAAGCTCAATAAGAATCTAGAGAACTCTTCATGGACCCGCGAAGCACAGAGTGAAAGCTCCAATGATAAAAAGACAACTTCGAGACTTTTGAGTTCTCACGCTCCCACAAGGAAATCCTTTCATCATCTTTGGGTAAAATATAATAAAGAAAATGACCACCAAAAGGGCCACAGGGGGCAACGCTGTAAGGCCCGTCCCTTTGTAAAAGCGCTTTTTCAATCTGATTGTTAAAGCCATTCATTTCCAAAACTTTTTTAGAATTGACTTCTTTCATCACTACAAGAGGTTAAACTGTTAGTGGATCTGACCTCGTTCTCGAAGCCAACTTCCTACTCATGTTATGAATGCTTGAAACTAGCCAGGCACTCCATAGTTATATGAGTATAACTACTAACTACTACAAATTGGAGATAGGTGAATCTCGCAAATGACGATATTGGCTAGTCTGGGAGCGTTTTTCTCTCGACTGAATCCCCTGAGGCGAAATGAGGTAAGCTCATCCCCATGTGTGTGTACGATCTCCCAAAGTCCAATTCTGAAAACGTCAAACTCGTGCGACATAAAAGAGCCGAGACAGGATAAACGTCAAACTCGTGCAATGTCCAATAATCGAGACATGATAAGCATCAAACTCGTTCGACGTTAAAGAGCCGAGACAGGATAAACATCAAATTCGTGCAACGTAAAAGAGCCGAGACAGGATAATGTCAAACTTGTACGACGTTAAAGAGCTGAGACAGGATAAACATCAAACTCGTGTGACATAAAAGAGCCAAGACAAGATAAGCATCAAACTCGTGCGATGTTAACAGTATAGACAGGATAAACGTCAAACTCGTGCGACATAAAAGAGCCGAGACGGAAAAAAAAAAGTCAAACTCGTGCCACGTTAAAAAGCCGAGATAGGAAAAACGTCAAATTCGTGCGACGTTAAAGAGTCGAGACATGAAAAACGTCAAACTCGTGCGACGTAATAGAGCCGAGACAGGGACTGTCTAGCCCCATATGAGGTGAAAGGTCAAGTGTATTCAAGGCACAACCACCTTTTCAATGAAAAAACGTCAAACTCGTACGACGTAAAAGAGCCGAGACATTTATCGTCTAGCATTGTACGACGTGAAAGGTCGGGTGTATCCAGGGCACAACCACCCTGTTTCAATGGAAAAACATCAAATTCGTGTGATGTAAAAGAGTCAAGGCAGGTCTATCTCTGTATGACGTGAAAGGTCGAGTGTATCCAGGGCACAACCACCCTGTTCGACGAAAAAATGTCAAAGTCGTGCGACGTAAAAGAGCCGAAGCAGGTACCATCTAGACCCGTATGATGCAAAAAGGTCGGGTGTATCCAGGGCACAACCACCTTGTTCGATGGATTCCGTCTATCGCCTTATTGACATGAAAGGGTCGGGTGTATGGTCCATCGCTGCATGATGCTAAACTGCTTAGAGGGCTTTATGGTTGTAGGAGTTAAAACAGCTAACCAACCTTGTTTCCGAAATATCTTTCTCTTTTCAAAATTTTCGCTATACCTTTTGTGTTTTCCAAAAACTTTAATTTCTTTGTTAAAATCGTAACTTGTCTTTGCTCCGGGTTCTATTTCAAATCTCCCCTTGTCCTTGCTCCAGGTTCTATTTCAAATCTCCCCCTACTTTCAAAAATTCTAAAAAAAAAGTCTTTAAAAAACAGAGCTTGGACACCCGTATATGATGATTACTGCGTTGTCACGATTGCCACGTTGTTGCCTCATCTCTCACTTCGGATTCAGCTAGCAAGTCTCTTCCTATAGAAAGCCTTAGGAAATCCTAAGGAGATCAAAAAAAATGGCAGGGTTAAAAATTCAAACTACAAAAACCCCTGAAGTTAAGTGGCATGGTTGGAAATCCAACTAGAGTTTTCAAGCTTGTGTAACTCACCGACATCTCACGCCGAAAATCCTAGGAGGAAAAATTCCTTAGGTGGGTGAGCACGGTGAGCGCAATGACTTGGAAGGATAGTTGGTGTGCCCCCTGACCATGTGACCTTAGAAAGGAATTTAAAATGTCTGCTTTATCTTTGACGTTCACCTCCCCCTCGAAGGACAAGGAATGCCAAAGTGTCTACTTCTTTACCACTCACATGTCCCTCGAAGGACAAGGAGTGTAAAAGAGGGGCAACTGTAGACGCCCCATTTTAAATCTGAAAAATTTTATTTTATGAACCTTTAGGACCACATTATCCTAGTAGAGCCAATTTAATTGCCCCAAAACTACCTAAGTCCTATTTCAATTTGAAGTAGAGGCCAAGAGCTTTCCAACGGTCCAAGAATCGCCTGAATCGGACCTACGGATAAAAATATATAACAAATGACAATTTAGTGCATGTGAGAACCAACTGTCGAGCCATGGGCCAGGCTGTAACGGGCCCAACAGGCTCAGACATGGGCTGATGATGCAGTCAATGCATTTGATGATGCAATAAGCACGTTTTCTTTAATTAGATAAGGCTAAAACTACAAGATAAATCTAAAAATTTTCGAAAAAACTCCAAAAAATTTAAGAAAAAATACCAATTGAATCTTATAAATATCCCCTCTCCTCAACCCAAAAGGAGAGAGAAAAAGAGACCAAAAAAACCTTAGAAATTCTCGAAATTAGGAAAATTACCCAAAAATAACAAAAATAGGAAAAATCCTTAGAAAATTTCTAAAAATTTAGAAAAAATCCCAAAAAATTAGAAAAAATCTCATAATTCACATTCAGCCTTTGGAGATCACAAAACCTTTAGAAAATTAAGGAAATTATCCTCTAGACCTCAAGAAAGATAGACAACTTTAGCAAAATCTCTAGATTGAAAACCCTAGAGAAGATAAAAACCCTAGCCTACTGAAGTCCTAACCCCAAAGACTGATAAAACCTAGACATATAGCATAAAAACCCTAGATCAAAACTAGAATTAGGGCACAACCCTAGATCTACACCAGAGATCTGCTGGTCAACATCCGAATAAGAGAGGCAAAGACAACCAGTTCTGATACGGGCAAGCCCTTGAAGGCTCGAGAATCTCCCGTCATCTGACCCGGTTTGCTAATATTTCTTCATCTCTCTTTCTTCTTCTTTTTACTGTTTTACTTATTTTATTTATTTTTGATCTGTTAACTTGTCTTACACATCGTATTTTAATTCTCTAGATCATGCTGGTCTTTCCACAAATCTGAGAGTAGATCTCCTCATTTTCGGGCAAATCTGACCTCAGATCTAAATTTGATCTATCCAACTTTCTCTACCACTTTATTTACATCTTTTTAATTAGTTTAAAGTGTTAAAATTCGAGAGATCTTCATTAAAATATCTGTCAGATTTTCATCCTAAACAAACTTCCCCTCATTGTGGTTGACCTGCTGCACAAAAAAAAAAGTGGTGATACAGTATCTCCGTACTTGCTACAATAACTTCCGTACTTGCTACAGTAATTTTCTGTAGATCACAGTCTCTAATATCACTTGTTGTAGGGAAATTTTAGGGAACAATAAAATCAGCAAGAAACAAAGTTAAACATAATTATAATTCAAAGAAACATAAGGTTTCTTCTCCATACCCCAAGCTAGGGTTTCGAATGCCTAGCTTTTTTCTTTTACAATTTCTAAAAATCATGTGTAATAACCATCTCAAGGCCCCACACACCTCAGATATTATAATTAAATGCTTAAGGACATTACATGTCCATACAATGATTAAAATGACCTACATATCATAATTTAAACTTAAATTTCATAATAACAAATTTATCCATGTGAATAGTACCCATAACTAATACTCAAGAATTGTACATGTGAATAATATCATGGAATAAATAGGAAAACTATTAAATCCTAAAAACTAAAACCTAGAATTAAATCCTACAACTAAAATCAAAATATATATTCTTTAAAATTGAATAGAAATTAAAAATAAGATAACTTTTCTATCCATCAATTAATCTCCAGGGTTATGCTCCACCAACCTGCTAGTTCTTTTTATGAGGCATCAGCATGAGAATTTATCTTGGAAGAAGGGGAGTTATTGAAACTTCACGAAACCATCACCAGCGTTTATATACAAAGAACATGCAACCTTTTATGGGTTATATCTGAAGACATGGAAATGGATGTTTTATGTCAGCAACAGAAGCCCAAGATCAAAGCATTGTTGATGTTATAGCAGTCGAAAATATCTGGGATTTCTTGTAAATCCGTTATTCACTTCGAAACATAATTTGAATGACCTATGATATTTTTTCTTATCGAGTTATTGGGGGGAAAATAAAATAATTCTAATAGGATTAGAAACTATTATTATTATATAGCAAAAAGTGATTCCTGGCCATCTAACTAAGATCAATCTAAACTAGTTTATTTTGTACATGATTCAGCATACCAACTATTAAACAACTTGTTAGAAACACAACACCGCCAATCATAAATGTTATGAAATCTCTCGCTTTTTGAGGATGCCCTCAGCGTAGAGTTACATGTACTAGGGTATATATGTGATTCGTTCATATCTTGAGCTAGAACAAACTAGATGTTTTTTCTAGTAGCAATGAATAGAATAAAAGAATTCCATTCACTATCTAAAAAAAATCTATCATATACCCTTATTGCTTGTGGAATTTATGGTTTCCAAAGGTGGAAATCCAATAACCTCGTTGTAAGATGAAAAGCAATTCCTCATCGGTAGCAAACGGGTATTCATTAAGCAGGGGAAATGGTATTAAAAAAACATAAAGATTATGCTCTTAACTGTTGCAAGAGTGGACTAACAAGATCAACTACCTAGCTAACTTTCATAATTAAATGACAAGGTCAGCACTATATGGATAGATTCTATTGGGAAAAGACCTATTACTGGATAGTTGATGGGTAGAGCCGAATGGTATGTATTGTACGAGTTATCAATAGCATTAATTAAATGAGGGGGCTCCGATGTATAGAAATGGCCTCATTGTTAAAGAAGTAATCATAGAAACGAATGAACCTACTATATTATTTTAGTTAATTTATCCTTATTTACTATTCTAGTTGAAATGACTGGATAATAAATTGTAGTTGGGAAGGTCATAGTAGCAAGAGTCATTGGAATTTTTATTTTATACATTAAAAGAATCTGTTTTTTATTAATCATGATGAAGGTAAAGGATGACTGAAAGAAAAGAAATCAATTAGTAAATCATCTATAGTTAAAGTGAAATTAAATGAACCGAATTACATGTGAATATATAGCTCGTAGACGTTGAAGAAAAATTCGTTTATTTGCATCAACCTTTTGAGGGGCCCATTCAAGACTTACTCGAATTGCTACTCAACACAAAATGAGCGCTTCGGTTTCCATTTATCGGATAAATGTAAACAAAAGAGAGATTTTCGTCGTTTGTGAATTGCTCGAATAAATGTAGCAACTCACAAAAATGAGGTATCCTATAGTCGATTAATAAACAATCTGTACAAGAGGCAGTTGCTTCTTAATCGTAAAATATCTACACAAATAGCTAGATACACTCTAAATT